>CAUYPK010041640.1:0-16041 GCA_963574355.1 Loris lydekkerianus
AACACAATAACTAAGAAAATGCCAGGAAGTAATGAAAATGTGTCAAACGGTCTATAAAACCAGTGTGTGGTGCCCCATGATCGCATTAATGTATACAGCTATGATTTAATTTAAAAAAATAAAATAAAATAAAAAATAAAATAAAAATAAAACCAAAAAAAAAAAAAAAAATTAAGGATGATGAGCATTTTTTCATATGTCTGTAGGCCATGTACCTGTCTTCTTCAGAGAAATTTCTCTTCAAGTCTCTGTCTCTTGCCCACCCTGAAATGGGATCACTTGTTCTTTTCTTGCTAATATGTTTGAGTTCTCTGTGGATTCTGGTTATTAAACCATTTTCAGGGACATAACCTACAAATATTTTCTTCCATACTGAGGGCTGTCTGCTTGATTACTTACTGTGTTCTTGGCTGTGCAGAAGCTTTTTAGTTTGATCAGGTCCCAGTAGTGTATTTTTGATGCTGCTTCAACTGCCCAGGGCGTCTTCCTCATAAAATATTCACGCAGGCTGCTTTATTCAAGACTTTTCCCTGCACTTTCTTCTAGTATTTTTATACATTCATGTCTTTAGTTTAAATCTTTAATTCAGTGGGAGTCTATCTTAGTTAATGGTGAAAGGTGTGGGTCCAGTTTCAATCTTCTACAGGTCACCAGCCAGTTCTCCCACCACCATTTGTTAAATAGGGAATCTTTTACCCACTGAATGTTTTTAATTGGCTTGTCAAAGATCAAATAATGATAAGTAGCTGGGTTCATCTCTCAGTGCTCTATTCTGTTTCATACATCTACCTCTCTATTTTTGTGCCAGTACCATGCTGTTTTGATCACTATGCAGCAGTGATTTATAGTATACTCTGAGGTCTGCTAGCATGTTTTCTCCTGCTTTGTTTTTATTTGAGTAATGTCTTGGCTATTCAAGGGTTTTTCTGATTCCATATAAAATGAAGTATTATTTTTTCAAGATCTTTGAGGTATGACAGTTGAGCTTTCATAGGAATTGCATTAAAATTGTATATTTCTTTGTGTAGTATGAACATTTTAACAATGTTGATTCTTCCCAGCCATGAACATGATGTGTTTTTCCTTTTATTAACATTTTCACCTATTTCTTTTCTTAGAGTTTCATAGTTCTTTTTATAGAGATCTTTTAGTCCTTTATTAGATAAACTCCCAAATATTTCATCTTCTTTGGCACTACTGTGAATAGAATAGATTCCCTGGTGATTTTTTCAGTTTGACTATTATTGGTATATATAAAGGCTACCAATTTATGAATGTTGATTTTGTAACCTGAGATGCTGCCGTATTCCTTGATCGCTTCCAAGAGTTTTGTAGTAGAATCCTGGTGACTGGATACAAAAACTCAGGCCAGGTATCTTCAGCATACAAGAATCTCATCTTACCTTAAGAGATAAATATAGACTCAGGGTGAAAGGATGGTCGTCTATATTTCAGGCAAATGGAAAAAAGAAAAAAAGCAGGTATTGCAATTTTATTTGCAGATACAATAGGCTCTAAATCAACAAAAATAAGAAAGGATAAAAATGGTCACTTCATATTTGTTAAGAGTAATACTCAATATGATGAGATTTCAATTATTAATATTTATGCACCCAAGCAGAATGCAGCTCAATTTATAAGAGAAATTCTAACAGACATGAACAACTTGATTCCCTCCTGCTCCATAACACTCCTTTGGTAGTGTTGGATAGATCCTCCAATAAGAAGCTGAGCAAAGAAAGTTTAGATTTAAACTTAACCATTCAACATTTGGATTTAACAGACATCTACAGAACTTTTCATCTCAACAAAACTGAATACACATTCTCATCAGCCCATGGAACATACTCCAAAATCAATCACATCTTAGGTCACAAGGCTAACCTCAGTAAATTTAAAGGAATAGTAATTATTCCTTGCATCTTCTTGTACCACCGTGGAACAAAAGTTGAACTCAGTAACGACAGGAATCTGCATACTCATACAAAAACATGGAAGTTAAATAATCTTATGCTGAATGATAGCTGGGTCATAGATGAGATTAAGAAGGAAATTGCCAAATTTTTGGAACGAAACAACAATGAAGACACAAATTATCAGAAACTCTGGGATACCGCAAAGGCACTCTTAAGAGGGAAATTTATAGCACTGAAAGCCTTCCTCAAGAGAACGGAAAGAGAGGAAATCAACAACTTAATGGGACATCTCAAGCAACTAAAAAAGGAAGAACATCCCAACCCCAAACCCAGTAGAAGAAAGGAAATAACCAAAATTAGAGCAGAATTAAATGAAATTGAAAACAAAAGGATTATACAACAGATCAGTAAATTAAAAAGTTGGTTTTTTGAAAAGGTCAATAGAATAGAAAAACCTTTGGCTAACCTAACCACGAGAAAAAGAGTAAAATGTCTAATTTCATCAATCAGAAATGACAAAGACGAAATAACAACAGACTCCTCAGAAATTCAAAAAATCCTTAATATTACAAGAAACTTTATTCTCAGAAATATGAAAATCTGATGAAAATTGACCAATACTTGGAAGCACGTCACCTTCAAAGACTTAGCCAGATTCAAGTAGAAATGTTGAACAGGCCTATATTAAGTTCTGAAATAGCATCAACCATACAAAATCTTCTTAAAAAGAAAAGCCCGGGAACAGATGTCTTCATGTCAGAATTTCACCAAAACTTTAAAGAAGAACTAGGACCTATATTACTCAACCTTTTCTGAAATATAGAAAAAGAAGGAATACTACCCAATATGTTCTATAAAGCAAACATTACCTTGATCCCCAAACCAGGAAAAGACCCATCAAGAAAAGAAAATTATAGACCAATATCACTAATGAATATAGATGCAAAAATATTCAACAAGATCCTAACAAACAGAATACAGCAACACATCAAACAAATTATACATCATGACGAAGTAGGTTTTATCCCAGGGTCTCAAGGCTGGTTCAACATTCGTAAATCTATAAGTATAATTAAGCACATCAACAAATTAAAAAACAAAGACCATATGTTTCTCTCAATTGATGCAGAAAAAGCTTTTGATAATATATAGCATCCCTTCATGATCAGAACACTTAAGAAAATTGGTATAGAAGGGACATTTCTTAAATTGATAGTGGCCATCTACAGTAAACCCACAGCCAATATCGTATTGAATGTAGTTAAATTGAAGTCATTTCCATTCAGATCAGGAACCAGGCAAGGTTGCCCATTGTCTCCACTGCTCTTTAACATTGTAATGGAAGTTTTAGCCATCGCAATTAGGGAAGAAAAGGTGATCCAGGGTATTCACATAGGGTCAGAAGAGATCAAACTTGCACTATTCACAGATGATATGAATATAGAATTTTTTAAACATGCTTTAAATTTGACATACATTTACTTGTTTATTTACTTTTTTTTTTTTTTTTTTTTTTAAGACAGTTTCACTCAGTAACCCTGGGTTTGAGTACTGGCGCATCATAACTCACAGTAACCTCAAGTTCTTGGACTCAAGCGATCCTCCTGTCTCAGCCTCCCAAGTAGCTAGGACTACATCTAGCCACAATACCTGGCTATATTTTCTGTTTTTAGTAAATAAAGTGGTCTATGCTTTGTTCAGGGTGGTCTTGAACTCCTTATCTCTGCCGATCCACCTGCCTTTGCTTCCCAGAGTGCTAGGTTTATAGTCACGAGATACCATGGTTGTCCTCAAATCCATTTTTAGACAGCACACTTTTTTCTAGAGTTGTAGTTTTCTGTTGAATTTTGACACTCACAAAATATCATTTTATGTCAATATTTAGATGCACATATATAATATACATTTGAAATTATTCTTCAAGTAGATAGCTTAGTGTTGGTGGTAACCTCTTTCACCTTTTGTCTAAATGTGTTTTTAGCACCACATTACTTTTTTGTTTATTATCTGTAGTAACAAAAATGTGAACATAATAAAATCCTCTAGAAACAGAGGTACCTATGAATAGATAAGGAACATAATAATGCCTTGAGAATGTGTAATATGACATCACTCTACTGCATGAATCTTTATAATAATGAGTGAAAAAAGTTTTGTAAGTATGATTTTTCTTTATTTTGGGTTAAAATTAGCTATCAGTAAATAAAATGTACTGTAGCAATTCATATAATATTACAAAAGTGGATGTATGTGTCAATGAGACACACATGTATATAGAATTAGAGGCATGATAAAAAAGCTTTAGGATAATAAAGTAATATCGTTCTTTCAGTGGAGGAAGGCAGGGAGATAAGGACGTGAAACACACAGGTAACTCAAGTTACTGCCATTACTCTAATTTCCATTTTGGGTGATAGGTTAATGGTTGCCTATTACCATCACTTAGAAAAATTCAAGATAATTATGCTTGGATAAATTATGGTATGAAGATAGAAGCAGAAGAAATACTTTAATGTGTACATCTGAATTAAATGAAGGAACTCCCCCAAATCTCGACAACAAAGAAGAATTTGGGTTCTCTTGAAATTCATTAAAATAATGTGCTGATTGGATCAGGACAAATAATTATCAGGAAAGCCCAGATGTAAGTAATATCCTCAAAAAGAGTTATTCTTTGACTATTGAAAACAGCTCAGAAAAACAATATCCACAATATTGTTTTAAAAATAACAACATTGGAATTTGTAAAAGACTGACAGACTGACAAAACCAATTTACCCCAGGAGGAACAGGTATCTACATGAATTGTTATTCTTATGAATATAAGTGTGGAAAACATTTTAACATGTATTTTCTTTGATTCAGACAGGAATTTTATTCTTAAACATTTTTAGGTTAAAGTAGGAGTCCTACATGGATGTCTATTATCTTGAGATAGTTAGAAGACCCTCACTAGCGTACTCAGGCATAAGTGTATACATAGAAATATAAGCTATACACAGACACACGTTTCACAACTTCAGCTTTCCTATACCCTCCCTCCTACACTCTAGCAGTGTGATAAAGAGCCAACATTATTCACCTTGTGATCGCATTTCCCCCCGCCTTTTATATCTACCTTTACCCTTGGACAATAGCTAGCTTTCTCCTTAGGAAAGAAAGGCACACTATTCATCCACGTGAAATCTTACCATAGTTCATTGCCAAGCACCAAACCAAGTGAGAATGGAAAGATTGATGTCAGAGACATTTCCTTTAAAGTTACTCAGGGAACCAAAAATCTCCCTCACATTCATCTTGCCTTTTGCAAACACAATGAGGCTAAAGTAATAATGCTGGGTAAAGCTGTTTTTTATTCTGGTTTATATAAGTGATAAGATTTTTTAAAAATACAAATGTTGCACTAGATAAAATGTGCAGATACAAATTTTACCTGATAATTTTCAGATCAGTGTGAATATATGTCATTAAATATTCATTTCAATATAACATTCATCAAATGAGTTTAACCTAGGTTAGCCCTTGTATCAATAAACTACCAAGTTTCAGCTGCTTTTTAATAAGCATAGGTCTCGGTCTCTCTCTCTCTCTCTCTCTCTCTCTCTCTCTCTCTCTCTCTCTCTGCAGTTGCAGCTACATCCCAGATGTCTTCCTTAGTACATACCCAAACTGAAGAAGTATATGTATTGGGGCTGGTCATACCTATAATAGAAGGAAAAAAAAAATAAGATAATATATGAAACTTTTCAGTGACTCTTAAGTTTCTGATTGGCAATGGCTTACATTGTACTGCTGATTTATCAGCAGTCCAAGCAAAATTCACAACCAAATCTAATACCAATGGCATAGAAAAGCACATAAGCTGCATGTTAGCAGGAAGGAATACACAGACCTGAGGACAGCGATGAATTATTTGGAAGAAAAATACACTCCACCACACTTGTTAAATTTTATATTTAAGTTGTTTGATTTTTACTTACTATTAACAAATAATATAATTATATGCTAGCTGTAGCAAAATTAGTGTTTAATATTATATATTTTGTCTTCTATTAAATATATAAGAAAATATTGAATATGAGATCTTGTTTTCTATTGAAATGTTTATCATTCCCAAAAGATAAAAAAAAATAGATTGTTAATGCACATCTACACATTTACTAAAAGAAAAGCACAATTTATGTACTTTAGTTGTCTAAAATACTATAATTTATATATTATTTTCTTATAAAGGAAGATAAAAAGCATACTGATTTCATGACTCAATAATCAATCGTTAAGCAGTTGTTAGTCTAATTTCCATGACTTTGTATAAGAATGAATTTTTCTGTTTAAGTTGATTTCTAATTTATTCCACTGTGGTCTCAGAAGATATATGGCATAATTTCTATATTTTGGAATTTATCTCAAAATTATAAAAACCATATATGAAAAACTTAAAGCCAACGTTCTACCAAATGAGGAAAAGTTGAAAGCATTTACACTTAGAACTGGAAGAAAGGAAGAAGGCCACTGTTACCACTTCTAATCAACATAGTGCTGAAAAAACAATCAGGCAAGAGAAACAAATTAAGGCTATCCAAATGGGAAAGAGGAGACAAACTATTGCTCTTTGCTGATGCTATAATCTTACATCTAAACCACCTCAAAGATTTGACCAAGAGACTCCTGGAATTGGTAAATAAACTCAGCAGAGTCTCAGTTTACAAAATCAATGCACAGAAATCAGTAGCATTCCTATATACCAACAATGTAATCATTCTCATTATCCTATCTCCATTTCTCAGTAGTTCCCTGTGATAGTTATGCCAGTCTCCTCTTTCTTATCTAAATGAGTGGTGTCTTGATTTGGTTTCTCCAGGAACACATTCTGAGACAAAGATTCTACTATACGCTGTTTATGTGACTCCCCTACTCATCAGTAAGTGAGTCAAAGTGTTTTAAGGAAGAGAAACATCTAAGATATGGAATAAAATTTTAGACATTGACCATAGTGGGTGGCTAATCCTGGTGACATCTAATCAAATCCTGGTGAAATATAACCACCCCCCGGAACAGCCTGCAGTCTGTCAAAGTAACATTTATTGAGTCTACACAGTGAAGGAGGGAACTTGAGAGGAACCAAGAAGAACTACTCAAGAACAGGAACCTCCTTTATAAGATTTGGGCTCCATTAAAGGATTCTGAATAGCATTGAAAGGACGCAATGATCAGTCTGTTCAGGATTGATTGCTATTTTTTGAGCAGGATTAAGAAAAACAGAAATTAAGTAATGACTGCGGAGGAGAGCATAGCAGATGCTAGCTTGTCATTACTAAGAAGCAAGTAGTCACTAGAAGAGGCAATTTTTTTTCCTTGTGTCAGAGATTTATTATTTCCTCTTTCAGTCTATTAGAGAAATTCTGAACAATAGTACAACACACACGTCAAAATTATCTCCCCTAAGGGACCAGTGAACTGGAGTTATAGACAAACTCCTCTGAACCATCAGGCGAAGGGTGTAATACTAGCTCCCTAACCCCCAGCTAACCATCTCTATCTCCACGTTTCTAAAACATTTAGACACAAAAATGTATAACTATCAATCTGAAGTCTGAAAGAGCACATTGAAAGCATCAGTGAAATACTAACAGCATCCGTGGAGTGTGTATATATACAAGCATGTGTTGGGGCTGTAAATCACTACAATGCTTTGAAAAAATGCTTGCCACGTTCAATGCTGAATCCTTGTATACTCAATGGTCTGTTAATTCTTCCTAGTTATAAGGGTAAGGAAATGGGTATATATGTGGATAAAATATACAAGCATGTGCATAACACAATATTTTTTAATGGTAATATTTGAAAACAACCAGAAATTGATTTTTTAAAAATTATACTCTAGTTATACATGAGAACTCTATACTACAATTCAACTGAACTACTGCCACATACAACATCATGTTTGAATCTTATGGAAACAATATTGTGAGAAAATAGTAAGGCAGAAAATAACACATACTGAATTATTTCATTCTTCTAACATTCAAAAACAGGCAAAAATTATTAATAGAAAGTGAAATTGGATTGGATTGGGAGTGCATAATGACCAGGAAGAGATTCATGGTAGACCATGTAAAGGAGTTTTTTATCTTCTACATCTAGTTGTGCCCACTTTGTGATAATTAATTGAGTTCTGTATTTATATTGTGTGCATTTTTCTGTATGAACGTTATACTAAAAGTTTTACCCATAAATACATTGCACTGATTTGTTCACATACTTCATTTGTATAGCTCTAATTTATTAGAAATCCATAAAACTGTAGATTAATTTTTTTGTACGCTCCAACCTTTCTACTAATAGGCCCTAATGAAGGGCAAATATATAGTCTATCTGTTCTGTGAAACAAACCCTTCCCACCAAAAAATTGTATTAAGAACTCCAGTTGCATATGAGAAGAGGGCATTTAATTTCACACTCAGAACTTTCTCCAACCTAGCATAAATCAATATTAAGGTTCATTTTGAATTCCATATATTTAGCTCTTCTCTCAAAATTTCCACTATTTCTGAACTTGGGTGGAGAGGACGCTTTTTAGATTCACTTAAACCTCAATGTTGCACAGCAGCTGATCTGCAGCCCCCTTTGAAGGCTTCGGTTTCTTGCTAACAGGTTTGGAATGGGTGCAGCTCCTTTCTTTGGTATAGGCTTGTTGTGGGCAGACTAGCTACTTTCCAATGATCATTGTTCCCATCTTCATTTGTACCAACAAGAACACCAATATTCCACTGAAACATTGCTACTAAAAAGAAAAATTGGACCTTACGATTCAGAATTAAATCTCGTTGTGATGAAATTAGGTATGTGAACAAACCCCAGCCAAAACATAATTAGTTAAGATGTGTGACACTGTCAGAAATGCACATTTTGAGAGGACAGGATGGATCCTTCCTTCTCTTTCCCCTTCTATTGCCTGAAGTATTTACATAATAGTGTGGACTTGACTAGCTTTGGTTAAAAATGCCACACGCTGGAGATAAAAGGAGCCTGGGTTTCTGAAGACTTCGCAGAGCCCCATGTTGAACATGAACTAGCATTTTCTTGCATAAGAAAATAAATACTTCCATGTTTAAGACACTGTAGTGAAATGTCGATTAGCAATAAATAAGCGCAAACCATAATTTATACTCTTGTAAATGACATATGATTCACAGACCTTTTCATACCAGTAGTTTATAGAATTACTTAGGTTTGTGATAAAAATTCATTTAATTTTGGCCCAAAGGGCCAAAAAGAAAGGGGGGGGGGATAAACTATGTAAAAGACAAGACAAAATACTTTATGTAATTGACAAATTTTTCTTCTTACTCATTATTTACTTAATTATCGAACTTTCTTCCTAGTTTTAATCAAATATTACCTAATCCATCATCTCTCCCTCTACTTCTGTGGAATATGGCCAATTTCTGTAATTTTGTCTGAGTACCAGTAGCAATTTTTTTCATTTGTTCCAATTGTATGCTACATGTTTACTTCATATTCTTAAATTGTAAGAACTTTAAAGATAAGGATTATCATTTTTAAGTATTTATACAGTCTTGTGCATAAAGTTTTCCACTAAAAAAATTAAGAAGTATTATGCCTTATTAAATTTTATTGCTCAGATAGGATAAGTCATTTTAAAAGTGAAGAAATCTATACAGTCCAGCTAGTTCTGTGTTGAATTATTCTTAAAGGAAGTTTTAAATTGAGACTTAAGGAAGGCACAACCATAAATGTGCATCCTCATAAACACACAAGAATTTATATGAATGATTGAACTTCTATGTCCCTAAAAACTTGTATAAAATTAATTAACTATACTTATGTATGACAGCAGAAAAAATGCAGGGAATATGATGTTGGGCTTGCTTATTTAACAAGGGAACCTTTAAAACTGGGCATTGTGGCGGGTGCCTGTAGTCCCAACTACTGGGAGGCTGAGGCAAGAGAATCACTTAAGGCCAAGAGTTCGAGGTAGCTGTGAGCTATTATGCCATGGCACTCTACCCAGGATGACATAGTGAGATGCTGTCTCAAAAACAAACAAACAAACAAACAAACACACTCAAAAACAAAAAAACCAAGGGAACATTTAAGATGTTTAACCTACTTTTGTGTTCTTGACCAAATTAATTCCCTCCCCCTTCATGCTTTTGTGCCATATTATTTTTCAGTTTCTAAACCCTTAGTTATGTGCTTTATACCTTTGCTTTTTGATCCTGCAAAAATATAGTAATGATTCTTATCAGTTGATTTGCTCAGAAGCCTGTGGTTTTATTATGTGATGCCAAATATTGTCTATAGCTGTCTATTGCCACTTTTCTCAGTATTACAAAATTTGAATCCTCCAACCTGTATCCTTTTTTACCCTTTACTAAGATAGCTACATTTTTTTCCCCTGATGGGATCACTTTCCTCCTTATGATGCATCATGGGTATGAAGATTTAACCCCTACCTTCTAAAATGGAGGATAAACATTTTGTTAATCTGTCAAAAAGAGATTTTGTCATGCCAAGAACTTCCTGTGTCACACCATTATGTGTCCCAAAGGAGTAGTTCAGTAATAGCACAGAGCCTTTCGGTTTAAATGCTATGTGACTGTAATTGTGTAAGTTTCATGTTGCATTTATTATCTCAATTAAGGGCCTCATGATCATGATGTAAATGCTGAGGATGATAAATTAAAGGCAATTTTTTAATGATTGCTAAAATTATATAAAAGACTTTTTGTATCATATAAAAGTTGAGTCCAATTAGATCATTGTCATTCATGCTTATTATCTCCTTTAAAAACAAGTTTAACATGTTTCTGACTTTCAGTAATTTGACTTACTAATTTTAGTGGCAGTAGTGGATGTGTAAAAATTCCAACAACTACTAACCTTGACAATACTTTCTCAGATAAAACTTATTTCATATTAAAATTCTAGCAAATAATCTATGACCCCATCTTTACACTGATAATTGCTATGTTAAATAATGTGTAACTATAATAAAAATGAAAATATTATATTTTATACCTTGCTTTACATTTCAAGTATACATTTTTAATATTGATTTTTTTAAAACCTAAAGGCATTCAGTAGCTTTCCACATAGATATATGAGTATAAAAATAATAGAATTGGAGGAAAAACATTACAATCTAGGCAAGTGACTCACATATTCTGCACCATAATCACATAAGGTTCTGGGTGCTGGAAATATAGTGGGACTCAATCAACAAATATAATAGTATGTTAATGGCATATATGTTAATGTTCTAAGCGTAAATCGCCTTGTTTGAGACAGTTATGATTTGCTTAAATCAAACCTATTCATTGTTTTTAAATGCAACATCATTTAGCAAGAAACAACAAAGAAGACTAATATCTAAGTTCCAAAATAAAATTTTCAAACCTTTTAAAATCTTTATGCAATATGAATTGAGAAAATTGTTGATGTTACATTGCATATTTGAAATTAAACCTCATAATAATGAAATAGTAAGTAGACACCCATGCAAGTCCCTTTGAAAATTCACATTACACTTTTGTCCTAGAGCTGCTAATTCTCTTTGATTTCAAGGACAAATGAAAGTATTCAAATGTGTGAAAATCTCTGAGGGGGTTAATTAATTCCTGAACATATTAATCAAGATAATTACTAAAGTTGCTTCTTTGTGCACACCCACAAATTACACTTAAAGACAGTGCCGCAAACAGGATATAATTTCTTTCTCCCGAATGTAGCAAATCAATATGGATAGGCAAGCTTAGTTACATAAGGTTCCAGGGATCTGGGCTAGTGGAGCACCTCTGACTTGTGTCTGTAGCAGCTAAGATTGCTTTACTCATAACCAGACAGATCTAGGTCAAAGAAAAAAGAAGAGTATGATCAGTACAAATATTACTTAAAATATGATCCAGAACTTGATGAACTCACTTCTTCTACATCCATATGGTATTCAAATAGTAGTGTGAACACACACACATACACACACACACACCCCTGAGAGGAACACAGGCTGTGAATGTTATACCTAACTAGACATTTGTGTGCAAGGAAGACCAGAGCAGAGACTTAAAATAGGGAGGTGGGGGGCAGCTATAAAGTCAGCCATTGGGAGCAAATATTCTTTCCCCAGAGTCATGAAAAACTAAGGGCATCACAAAGACATCGTATTCTATGACATACATTATGCTGAGTTAAATAAGGATATTTGGTATCTAACAACTGAGGATAGTGATGCTGAAGCCTAGAGATCAAATTTGATGTGGTGAAAACAGTTCTTCATTTGTTACTCCAGAAATATTAATTAATACAGTGACCAACAGTACATAATGGTTGGGAGCATGAAACCAATAGCCAGACCACCAAGGATCATAACCAACCAAATAACTAACAGGATGAGAGCAGGAAAAATATCCTTTCTGGGTCTTTGTGTCTTCACCTGTAACTGGTGATACTCATAATGGAATTATGAGATACTCTCATGAATTATGAGAATTAATAAGGTAATACTCATAATTAAATCATATCTGCAACACAATAGTCACTGAGTCATTTTTTTCTATTATTCTGTTTTTTCTTAATATTCAAAAAAATGGGGGAGATTGCATTTCTGCTGACAAATCAACAGACTGCACATTTGGATTTATCCTATAGGCAGTTGTATGTTTGTGATCTTCACTCACAAACACATCCCCTTTTCTATTTTGCTTTAAAGTCAAAACCGCTCAATTTTAAGATAATTTTCAATTTTCAAATATACAATTTATTGAGAAACTATTTCCAGAAACAACGTGCACAAGAGAATTGACTCTATAATTTCATTAGGCCTGAATTCTTACCAACTGAAATTCATAGCTGCAAAATAACATTCTTGTTCTAGCCTTTGAGCTATCCATATACCTTACTTGCATCATTTAAAATATAAATAGAAGGCTTTCTTCATATCAAAATTTAAAAAGTGACAATCATTCAAAAATAATGTACAATTCCATTTATTTAGAATTTTTGGAAATGCTAATCAATCTAGTGACAAAATGCAGATCAGAGGTTGTCTAGGGATGAGTAGGAAGGGGAGATGAATATGTTTGTCATGATTGTAGTAATGATTTCACAGTTGTAAAACTACATCAAACTTAAATCACACACCTTAAATATATGCAAGTTATTGTACATCAGTTTCAGAAACCTGAGTTATGAAAAGAAGTTATCTGTACACCCACATACACACACATCACACAGTATACATGGCCAATACAAGTTAGAGGAATAAAAACACAGTAACACTAATAAATAGAAACTGCTATTTAGAAGGCAGGAGAAGGGATAACTACCTAAAAAATAAATTAAGAAAAGAATCCTGGGGCGGCACCTGTGACTCAAAGGAGCAAGTCGTCAGCCCCATATACCGGAGGTGGTGGGTTCAAACCCAGACCCGGCCAAAAACTGCAAAAAAAAAAAAAGAATCCCACTTACAATAATAAAAATAAGAATAAAATACAAATGCTTCTAGACTTACGGTAAAGCTGTGCTTCATTAAACCCATCATAAGTAAAAAATGTCACAAGTCAAACTATCATAAATCCAGATCCTCTTTGGCTTGCAAAAAAGTTATATTCTAATAAAGGCACCATAAAGTTGAAAAATCTTAAATTAAACTCTAATGATTTGTGGATCTTTGTAGTCAGAAATAAACTTAGCCAAGGAGGTGAACAATCTGTACCATAAAAAGGACAAACATTGATGAAAAAATAAAGAAGATGCAAAAAATTGAAAAACATCTCATGCTCCTTGATTGAAAGAATTAATGTTGAGAGTCCCTACTACCAAAGCAATCTACATATTCAATGTAATCCCTCTTAAAATTTCAATAGTATTTTTCACAGAAACAGAAAAAGAAAATGATCCTAAAATTTATAGGGAACCAGAAATAAACCTAAATAGTCAAAGCAATATTGAGTAAAAAGAACAAAACTAGAGGCATATGCTACATTATTTCTAGTTATACATATGTATTGTAAAGCTATAGTAATCAAAACCCTATGGCACTGGTGTCAAAACTGGGTTGGGTGTGGTGGCTCACTCCTGTAATCCTAGCACTCTGGGAGGCAGAGGAGGGAGGAATGCTGGAAGTCAAGAGTTTAAACCAGCCTGAGAAAAGGGACACCCCTTCTTTACTAAAAAACAGAACATGTGCACATGTTGGCATGTGCCTATAGTTGGACATGGTGGCATGTGCCTATAGCCCCAGCTACTCGGGAGGCTGAGGCAGAAAGATCTATATTTCATGTACCTAGTTTAATGTTTACTGAAAAATGGGGGGTGGGGGGGAAAACATGTTTTCAATTGATTTTCAGTAGTAGCAATTTATTTTGCTTAATTATCCCTGCAAGTTAATTGAAATGCTAAAAAATAAGTCATTAATGGGGAATATTTTAAATTGAGGTAACATCAATTACTTGTAAAAAAAAAAAAGGAAAGAACTTGTGAATTAAGTGTAAAATATCAAATAGTGTTTATTTGTATGCAAATAGAGTTTGTTGTTTTTATTCCTTAAGTGTATGTAATACAAGGATGAATATTTAAAACAGGCCAGATGTAGGGGCTCAAGCCTAAAATCCTAGCACTTTGGGAGGCCAGAGGTGGGAGGATCTCTGAGGTCAGGATTTGGAGCCCAACTTCAGCAAGATCAAGATTCCCATTTCTACAAACACAGAAAAATTAGCCAGGCATGGTAGGTCCACCTGAACTCACAGCCAGTTGGAAAGTTGAGGCAGGAGGATTCTTTGAGCCCAAAGAGTTGAGGGAGTTTTAGTTTGCTGTAAGCTATGATCATTCCACAGCACTCTAGCCAAAGTGACAAAGTGACCATATCTCACCAAAAAAAAATGGAAGGAAGGAAAGAAAGGAAGAAAGGAAGGAAGGAAGGAAGGGGGGGAGGGAGGGAGGGAGGGAGGGAAGGAGAGAGGGAATATATATGTATATATTTAAAAATAAATAGCAAATAAAGTTTTCTAATTTTTTTTCATATATACCACTTTTTAAGTTTAATATACCTCTCTGATTATAAACAATACTTTGGAACATTGGCTCAAATTTTGACACTGTTAAATTAAGTAATATTGTTTAAATTAGTAAAAACAAAACCTGTCTTACAGAACTTTCAGTTATTCTTATGAATGGCATGATAATAGCAAAAAATAGAACACCTCAATAATTCTGCATGTTTTTGTTTTTCTCAGTAAGTCTAAATATATTGTCTTCACATTCAGGACTTCAAGTCAAGACACCTCAACTGTCCAAGATTTTAAGTCATATCAATTATATGGCTGATAATATATTTTTCTATACTTGATACACATATGAACATGTATTTACTTTTACTTTTCACCATGTAATTGAGGATACACTTACAATCTTTCATAGAAACATCACTAAAAGCCATACATCTTCTCAAAGTGTTTAAATTGTGCATGCAAAGACAATTCCAAACATCTATAAAAAGGGACTATTTGCAAATTGGCAGAGAGCAATGACAGGGAGCTGCAGAGTGCATTCCGTTTTCTAGCTGCCATTGTGCGTGAGAGAGTCTGCACGCTTTCCAAAACGCGTCTGAGCTGCCAGCCCTGTCAGACATGTTTGTTGGAGTTTGGAAAAGAAACTACTACATTTACCATTCTTGGCATGGGCGTAAAGAAAGTTTTAAAGAACACAATTTTATCCACTGCTATATATTTAAAGTTTAGGAATAGCAACTTCAAAAAAATTAGGTTAAAGTAACTGAAATTTTATATTTATTCGATTTTCAGTATATGTTCTATGTTGTCCTCTTTTGAAAACATATTTGGCAGTTAATATTATTTACCAATATTTTATTATCTTGTCTTCAAAGAATATACTTAACAGCATTACTCCATTCAAACATGGCTCTTTTCAAAAGTATATTGCAGGGGTGGCGAACAAGTTCGACTACACGCTCGGAGATCTCTCCCCAGAGGTCCCTCCTCAGAAGCAGCATAACAAAATCCAAACTTGGCAAAGAGCCACAGTATACAAAATAATGATAAGAGGCAAAGAGCCAAAATTCATTTTGGCCGGGAGCCGCATGCGG
>CAUYPK010041642.1:0-21930 GCA_963574355.1 Loris lydekkerianus
TAGTTCAGTGGAATACAGTTCAGTTCAGCCGCCTACCTCTTCAGCTCAGCTGCGACTTGTGGACTGAGCTGAAGCACCGCCCCCTCAAGCAGACGGCAGAAGACGACTGGAGACTACGTGCATTTGATTAGGTGCACGCGCCCCGAATCAAATAACCTGTATGACCCGAGTATATACGGTAATTATTTTCGTCATTTAGTACTTACCCATACCTAGTAAGTCCAGTGCCAGTTTTTTCTCATGTAGCTTAGTAGTTAAGAACTGCATTTGAATCTCAGCTTCATCATTTGATTACTAAATTATAAATACCTGAAGATGTTACCAGATGATTTGAT
The DNA here is from genome assembly GCA_963574355.1 of Loris lydekkerianus. Taxonomy (NCBI): domain Eukaryota; kingdom Metazoa; phylum Chordata; class Mammalia; order Primates; family Lorisidae; genus Loris; species Loris lydekkerianus. The sequence goes on from CAUYPK010041642.1 coordinate 336, forward strand.
TAACAGTAGCTTAAATTAATAGGCAAATAGCCTTCTCATCCTTTGTATGAGAAGGATATTCTTCTCATAAAAAAAGTCTGAAGGTCATTGGCAGATGGCATCGATTTATTAGGTCAGTGATTTCAAGACCAATGTCCTCGTGACTCTTTCCTTTCCCTCATGATTGAAGATGGTTACTAAAGTACAAGGCATGACGTCTATAATAGAGGTAGTAGAGGCCAACAAGGGAAAGGGGGTTGGAAATGAATGAGCACTGAATTAGCCAGCCCATGGTGTCTACCACAATGACCTGGACAAGTAAATTAGCTTCTCTGGTTAGTTTTCTCATCTGTAAAATAAAGCTAATAGTAGAACCTACCTCATGAAGGGATTATAAGGATTAGATGGGACTCATGTAAAGTGCTTAGCATCAATACTGGACACAGAAAGTCATACTAATTAGATAGGTGGGGGTTGTTTTTATGTTTTTGCTTTGAGACAGAGTCTCACTCTGGGGCCCTGGGTAGAGTGCTGTGGTGTCATAACTCACAGCAACTTTGAACTCCTAGATTCAAGTGATCCTCCTGCCTCTGTCTCCTTATAGCGGGGACTGCAGTAATCCTTCACAATGCCTAGCTAGTTTTTCTTTTTTTTTAGTAGACACAGGGTCTTGCTGTTGCTCAGGCTAGTCTTGAACTCCTGAGCTCAAGCCATCCACTGCCTTGGCCTTCCGGAGTGCTAGGATTATAGGTGTGAGCCACCTTGCCCTGGCCAATACTAATTGTTTTTATTATTAGCATCATTATCCCATTTTATCTGAGAAGTATCTAAAGCTCAGTGAGTGGAAGTAACTTGTTTAAAATCACAAGACGTAACTTGGATTAAAGCCTATTTCTGAATCTGAAGTCCACTGTTCTTTTTCGGCACTGCAAATTGAGTCACCAGGAAGTGGTGGTTAGCTGGTAGGTCTGTCTTGGCCAGACCCAGGGCATCAGCCGTAAGGCTTGGTCATTAAGGAAAGAGGGAGACTGTTACCATGTTTGGATGGTAACAGCCCAAGCACAAAGAGAACCACAACTCAGGAAGTCCCTATTAGAATGATACTTGATTCACCAAATTGGGGGATGGGCATTTGAGGAAAATGGAAACATAATTTGATAAAGATTATAAGAAAAACCAGTTATGGGAGTAGCCAGAAGGGAACCCAGTCTAGTCTGAAGAGAGATCAGGGAAGACTTTTTGGAGAGGAAAGTGAAGTAAAGGGCAAAGGAAGGCCTATCCAAGCATTGAGGACAGTCTGAACAATGCATGGAAGTACAATAGTCATATGGAGGGTGTTAGAGCAGCTGTATGTTTGGCTTTTGTTGTGTGTAAAATGCGGGGCTAGGCTTGGCAAGAGAAAAAGAAGGACATCTAAATGTATAGGAGCCAGACTTGGTTCTTAGACCATACTAAGAAGTTTGGAACTTTCTTGTTGGGGTCCTGCCCCAGGAACAGGGTCCACTAAGATCTGTGGAAACTGGCAGCGATGGACTAAAGAATTATAACGTTAGAAGCGACGGTAAAGAAAGGGACATGAGATATAGAGTAGAAATAAAGGTAGAAGCTCAGGAATCCGTTGCCCGTTTGTGGGCTTCTGGCAATGGCCCAGAGTATTTGCTCCACTCTGATTTTATTGAAAGGTCTATTTGCCCAGAGGGTAAGATGAGGGAGGGGACAAAGATGCCAGCAGTTACTGATATCAGCTCCTATTGTTATCATTATTAACTTAAGAGTAGCCTTCAGAAATCTGAAATCTGAGCCTTGTATTGGGAGCGCCTCCTGCTTTAGATCAAACATACAGATTTCTAGGGTGGTGTTAAACTCTGCTAATTCTCTGTGGAGTAGAATCCCGTGCCACCGGCATTATCTTCTCTGAGGAATCGCTGGGAGGGAGACATTTTCTTCCCATCACCACCACAGAGGATCTTCTCTGCAATAAGGGATACAAGCTCTTCTGCCCATATCTCAGAGCTTGAGCTTCTCCATTGATCTCTGCCCCAGGCAAATGCAAATTTCCACAATGAGTATCTGCTTTGCCTGTTTAATGGTTAGGAAATGCCCTAAAAGATGTATCTTTTCTAGGACTTGCCATAATATCTTCTATGGCCATTATTTTCCTCAGAGTGCTCACATACCCAGTGGGGTGTTTATAAGCTGTGTCCCCCAACAGCTTCTAGAATTTCAGAAAAGTCAAGAAGCTTGCTAGCAATAGCTAGCTTAAATGTAAACTAGTTGACTTTTTTTGGTTCTGACTCAGCTTACTTTTTAGTTTTCCTCTTTTTCTGGGGGTGCTTTCCTTTGCCAAGAATGGGGTCTTCAGTCCCCATTCTTCCAGCACTTTCTCCTTGGTGAAGCCTCTGGAAAGTTTCAGTTATGTTGGATAGATTGGCATTTTTGAAAGATGTCTCTGATTGCAATGAGAAGTATGGATTGGAGACAGGAATAAAATGGAGGTCAGAAGACCAGTTAGGCTCTTACAATAATAGGTCAGTCTGGCCAAGCGTGATGGCTCATACCTGTAATCCTACCATTCTTAGAGGCCGAGGTGGGTGGACTGCCTGAGCTCACAGGTTCGAGACCAGCCTGGGGCAGAGTGAGACCCCTGTCTCTAAAAATAGCCAAACATTGTGGCAGGTGCCTATAGTCCCACCTACTCAGGAGGCTGAGGCAAGAGGACCACTTGAACCCAAGAGCTCACCAAGGGTTTCTGTGAGCTATGATGCTACAGCACTCTACTGAGGGTGACAAAATAAGACTCTGTGTTAAAAAAAAAAAAAAAAAAAAACAGTCGAGAGAACTGAATTAGGGGTGATGTGGGATGCAGAGGAGAGGACATGTTAGAGACTTTTTAGAGAGAACAGTGTCTGGCATACAGTAGACATTCAATATTTGTGGAATATGAATGCATAAATTGGGATTAAGAATCTGGATTTACCCCAGGCTTTCTCTGCCTTAGGTGACAGGTTGCATGGTTATAACTTTCACTAAGTTCTCAGGAGTACTGAGGCCAGTTTGTGTGTCAGAGAGCTTTACTTTGAAATGTTTCTCAGGTAATTTTCTCATAACCTTTGGAGTATTCCCTTTTTCTCTATTGCTGGGCACTTCTAAACTTACTATATCTTGGTAATTGTGAGGCAAGATAATGTTATTACCAATTTACAGATTTGAAAACTGAGGTGCAGAGTGGTTAAGTAACTCACCTGGGATGCCCTAGCAATTCAAGAGTAAAGAAATGTTTCTTCCTCTACAACATTTGCCTTTATTTGAGACTCTTGGATTTCCTGTTGTAATTCAACTGATTATAGGCCATAATAAAATAAGCAATAAAATTAAAAAGATTAGATTGATCTAATTACTCAGCTGTTAAGAGGCCATGAGTTAATTGCATTTCAGTGCACCTCCTAATTCAATCCAACAGAGTACACAATATCATTTGCATATACAAAGTAATTTCTGTTAATGCTTCCTTAGTGTTAAAAGGAAAAAATAAAGTAACAAAAGAGTCAAACATTTCCCTACCCTGATTCTCTTTTATGAGGTAGATCTGGTTTTAATCTTAACTGTCACTTACAACTATAAGCAAATTACTAAATCTCTGTGAACCTCTTTTCTCAGCTGTAAAACAGAATATGGGAGATTTAGTACTAGCTGTTGGGCTGAGCACTGTGGCTCATGCCTGTAATCCCAGCACTTTGGGGGTAGAGGCAAGAGGATCACTTGAGGCCAGACATTTGAGACCAGCCTGGGCAAGGTAATGAGACCTTGTCTCTACCAGAAAAAAAAGTAGCAAATAGAAACAGATTCAGAATTTGATAAGAACAATAAGGGTCTTGCCCAGGTTACATAGTAACCTATTGATAGCTCTGTACAAACAGACTAAAAAAGCACTTTGAAATGATAGTATTTGGGGGGGGGGGGGAGCTCTTTGATCTAAGACACATTCCTTATTTCAGTTTACTTGAAATCCCAGTCCTGGTGTGCATGTTGCACATATTTCCTACCTACTTCCTTTAGGACCTCAACAATGGGCTGACAAAAATTTCAATTTTTTTTTTTTAACAGTCTCACTTTGTTGCCCTCAGTATGAGTGCTGTGGCATCATAGCTCACAGCAACCTCAAACTCTTGGACTCAACAGATCTTCTTGCCTCAGCCTCCCTAGTAGCTGGGACTATAGGCACCCACCACAACCCCTGGTTATTTTTTAGAGACAGGATCTCACTTTTGCTCAGGCTGGTCTCAAACTCCTAAGCTCAGGCAATCCACCCACCTTGGCCTCCCAGAGTGCTAGGATTACAGCCATGAACCACCTTGCTTGGCCATGACAGTCTCTATTAACAACAGCCCTTTAATTTTGCATGGCCCAATATGAGTTTTAAAGACATTTTTATATTTAGAAGACCTAGGTATTAGATTCTAGTCCTGCCCTGTCTGAAGGATGAGTGGCAGTTATTTGAACCAGATGAAATGTCTAGCAATAGATTAATTGAACCTACCTAAGTGTCCAGTAATACAATCATTTTATGATTTCTCTATCTCTTTTTGTTGTTGTTGTTGTTGTTGTTGTTGTTTCCAAACCACATCTGCTTAGTTTAGTTTAGTCTAGTTTGAGACAGGATCTTGCTCTGTCTCCTGGGCTAGAGTGCAATGACATCATTATAGCTCACTGCAACCTCAAACTCCTGGGCTCAAGTGATCCTCCTGCCTCAACTTCCCAAGTAGCTGGGACTATAGGCATGTGCCATCACACTCATCATCACACTAATTTTTCTATTGTCTGTAGAGATAGGGATCTCAAATTCCTGGCTTTAAGTGATCCCCCTGCCAGGAGGATCCCAAAGTCCTAGAATTACAAGTATGAATAACCATGCCAATCCAACTGATCATTTTAGAATACCCCCAAAATATTGACATATAAAAGGATTCCTACGGGACACAACTATAAGAAGGACTCTACTTAACAAATATAAACATTGTAACCTAGTTGTTTGTAGCCTCACATTAACCAGAAATAATAATAATAATAATAATAATAATAAACATTTCTAATACCCCTGGTTTAAAGACAGTCACTGTTGAGCGGCGCCTGTGGCTCAGAGTAGGGCACTGGCCCCATATGCCAGAGGTGGTGGGTTCAAACCCAACCCTGGCCAAAAACTGCAAAAAAAAAAAAAAAAAAAAAAAAAAAAAGACACTGTTTTTCTACATCCTTTTAAATGCATAAACACACGTTGTTGTTGTTTTTTAATAGACTATATGCTACCTACAGTTCTATAACTTACCTTAATTTACTTAAAAAATTCTGAGTTGGACCATTAGATTATTAACCAGTAGCACAAAACAGAAATCATAGACTGAAATGAATTAGAAATAAAATGCTCCCTGGTTGTCTAGTGATTAAAAAATAAACTTAAAAAGATGAATTAAATGCAAAACTGTACTTTTTTTTATACTTTTTTTCTGGTCTCATATTTGTTGAATCATTTACATATTTTTAAAGCAGGAAGAAAATGTTTTAAAATGCACAAAAGATTGTAAACATGCATATATACAATACACAAAAGAATTACTTGTATTGAGAGAATAGTGATTGGTTCAATGTTTCCACAAAAAGCTATACTGACTAGAAGCTTGCCTTTGTCCAGCTTGTGCTTGACCCAACAGTAATAGGCCGAAGGACCTGGAGCCATGTGAAAGTTGAGAGAAAGGCAGGAGATAAGGCACATGATTGAGGAGCAAGATATTCATTAAGTAGTCTTAAAATCCATGGGCAAACACAACCATTTCCAACAGGGAACTTTTTTTTTTTTTTAGACAGAACCTTGCTCTGTTGCCCAGGCTGGAGTACAGTGGTCCAATCATAGGTCAGTACAGCTTTCAGCTCCTGGGCTTAGGGATCCTCCCACCTCATCCTCTTGAGTAGCCGGAGTTAAGAGCTGCGTGCCACCATACCTGGCTAATTTGTAGACTTTTTGTAGAGATAGGGTCTTTTTGTGTTGCCCAGTCTGGTCTTGAACTCCTGGCCTCAAGAGTATTAGGTCTTGAACTCCTAATAGTTGATTACTTTTAGCTCCTAAGGACTGGGATTATAGGCGTGAATCACCACCTCCCAGCCTAACTGTGAACTTTTAATAAAATGGGTAGAAGACTACCATTTATTAAAGTGCCTACCCTATACTATCTCTTAATTTTTCTAGCCTGCAGTATAGGATGTCCTTATATTCCTGAGGATCTGGTGAAGGGACTTATCTACAATTTCATGTCTGGTAAATCGTACAGCTAAATTTTAAATCCACCTTTGCCTGCCTTCAGAATCCCTGTTCTTTCCATTGGACTGTGATGGGTCCTTTAAAGAGGGCCAGAGGCAGCAACACCTTCTCTTAACTCTAAACAGCAAGTTCAACACTGCCTTGCTCACCTCCCTAGCCTGCCCATATACAGATATAGGAGATGGATAAAGGGATAATGGTGTTGATGTAGAATAAGTACTAAAACTTATTTACCAAGTAAGTAAATTACTGATTGTATCTGTTTTTAAAAATATCAAAACCTAGGCTCTGAAAATTGGAGTGATTTGCTCAAAGTCACAATAGTTTACTAATAAGTAGAAGAACTGGGGTTTGAAGCTAGGTCTGTCTATAAATGAAGCTCTTGCTGCTGAATGATACTGCACACTTTGCCTAAGTTTGACACCTGTTCTCAATGTCCATAACAGTAGAGGGAGTATATGGCCCAAGCACAAGTAACATCTCCTGTCACTAACTTGGAGTAGCAGCAACTGCTCCAATCCAGAAGCCAGACCAGATTAAAATTCTTTTTGTCTTTCTTCCCTGTTTTCCTACAACAATATTTTTTAATCTCCCTCTGTGATAGTCTTTTATCCCAAGCTGCGTAGTAACAAACAAGGTTATTTACATGCTTGTTTGTCTCTCCCATTGGATGGTGAGTTCATGGAGGGCAAGGATTATATCTTTTCATTTTGCATTCATTGTAGCACTCAGCACATGTTAAATATTCAAATATTTATTTAGTTGAATTGACCGAAAGTTGTGTACTTGGCTCACTTTTGACAGGAATCACTCAGATATTAGCATTTAACAAAAACACAATTCATGAGATCCCCGTCTCTATAAAAAAATAGAAAAATTAGCCAATCATGGTAGAGCATACCTGTAGTTCCAGGCTACTTGGGAGGCTGAGGCAGGAGGCTCACTGGAGCTCAGGACTTTTTTTTTTTTTTCCAGACAGAGTCTCAAGCTGTTGCCCTGGGTAGAGTGCTGTGGCATCACAGCTCACAGCAACCTCAAATTCTTGGGCTTAAGTGATTCTCTTGCCTCAGCCTCCCAAGTAGCTGGGACTACAGGAGCCTACCACTACACCCGGCTATTTTTTGGTTGTAGTTGTCATTATTATTTGGCAGGCCCAGTCTGGATTCAAGCTCGCCAGCTCTGGTATATGTGGCTGGAGCCCTAGCCGCTGAGCTACAGGCACCAAGAGCCAGAGCCCTGTATTTTGTGGTGTATTCTAGATCGAACAACTGAGCAAAACCCTGTCTGAAAAAAAACAAAACAAAACAAAACAAAAAACTCCAAAACTTCCAGTTCTTTCTCTGTGCTACTAATTCTAGCACAGGGAAAGAGCTAGTTATGAAAGACTATAGAAGACAGGGTTCACGATAGTAAAATAAGTGTGAAAGTGAGTGTTAGATCTATGCCTCTAATTTCCTTCATTTTTAAGAGAAAAAAATGTCTCTATTCAAAATAATAATAATAATAAAAAGAAGAAAATCCTTTTGGACCCTTCTATCTTCTTAAGCTGTCACTTCTTTTCTTTCCTATCAGCATCTTTATTCCTTTTTTAACACAGCCTAGTCTTCCAGTGCCTTCGTTCAGTTTTTACTGTATTGACTTAAAAATGAGATATTATCAGACTTGATAAAAAAGATTCATCTGAATGCTACCTGCAAGAAACACTTTAATTCAAAGGCATAAATAGTTCAAAAGTAAAAGGATGAGGAAAAGTGCATGAAAACAGCAGCCATAAGAAAGCTATAGTGGCTATACTAATATCAGACAAAATAGACTTTAAATCAAAAAGTGTTGCTAAGACATAAAGAGGTAATATTTTATAATGATAAAAGGGCCAAATCAAAATATAATTGGCCAGGCACAGTGACTCGCCTATAATCCTAGCACTTTAAGAGGCTGAGGCAGGAGGATTGCTTGAGGCCAGGAGTCTAAGACCAGCGAAAAAGTGAGACTTTGTCTCTACAAAAAATAGATTAGCTGGAAGTAGTGGCATATACCTATAATCCCAGCTACTTGGGAAGCTGAGGCAGGAGAATAACTTGAGCACAGGAGTTTGAGGTTGCAGTGAGCTACGGTGACACCACTATACTCTAGCTTAGGCAACAGGGTGAGACTCTGTCTCAATGAACAGCAACAATAAAAAAATAACAATTATAAACACATATGCACTTAATAAAGAGAACCCCACAATTCATGCAGCAAAAACTGACAGAATTGAAAGGTAAAAAAATGACAATTCAACAACAGTAGTTGGAGACTTCAGTATTCCATTTTCAGTAATGGATAGAACAACTAGGTAGAAGGTCAACAAAGCAATAGAAGACTCAAACAATGCTGAATAACTCGCAGAACACCTGTGGGGCACTCCAATAACAGAAGAATATAATTCTGAAGAACACATGAAACAGTCTCCAGGATAGACTACATAGTAGGCCTTAAAACAACTCTCAATACATTTAAAAGATTGAACTCATACCAAAGTATGTTCTCTGACCACAATGGAATAAAATTAGAAATCAGTAACAGAAAAGAATTTGAGAAATTCACAATTATGTGAAAATTAAGTAACACACTCTCCTAAATAACTAGTGCATCAAAAAAGAAGTCACAAGGGAAATTAGAAAATATTTTGAGATGAATGAAACATACCAAAATGTACAGGATGCAGCTAAAATAGTACTTAGAGGAAATTATAGCCAAAAATACTTACGCTAAAAAAGAAAGTCAGACATGGTAGCTCATGCCTATAATCCCAGCACTTTGGGAGGCCAAGGCAGGAGGATCATTAAAGGCCAGGAGTTCAAGACCTCATCTCTATTTAAAAAGGGGGGGGGAAATTAGCCAGGTATGGTGGCACACACCTCTAGTTCTAGATGCTTGGGAAAAAAGCTTAGGTGGAAGGATCATTTGAACTCAAGAGTTCAAGACTATAGTGATCTATGATTGTACTATTGTACTCCAGCCCAGGAAACAGAACAATACCCCCATCTCTTAAAAAAAAAAAAAAAGAAGAAATATCTCAACTCAGTAACTAAAACTTTAACCTTAATACACTGGGAAAATAAAGAGGAAACGAAACCTAAAGGAAATAAAGGGAAGGAAATAATAAAAATTAGAACAGAAATCAATGAAATAAAATAAAAACAAAATCATTAAGATATAAATTGGTTATTTAAAAAGATAAGCAAAATTGACAAACTTTTTAGCTAGACTGATTAAGAATACAAAAGAGGACTCTGTCTAAAAAAAAAAAAAAAGAATATAAAAGAGAGATGAATCCAGTTACTAAAACTGAGACTAATACAGGGACCATCACTACTGACTTTACAGAAATAAAAAAGAATATAAGGAAGTACTATGAACAATTATATGCCAACAAATTAGAGACTGAGGTGAAATGGGCAAATTCCTAGAAGGACACAAACTAACAGCACTGACTCATCAAGTCAAAATCTGAATTCAGGCTCGGCACCTGTAGCTCAGCAACTAGTGCCCCAGCCACATACACCAGAGCTGGGGGGTTTAAACCCAGCATGGGCCTGCCAAACAACAATGACAACTATAACCAAAAAATAGTCGGGCATTGTGGCAGGTGCCTGTAGTCCCAGCTGCTTGGGAGGCTGAAGCAAGAGAGTTGCTTAAGCCCAAGGGTTTGAGGTTGCTGTGAGCTGTGACACCATGGCACTCTACCAAGGTCAAAAAAAAAAAAAAAAAGAAAGAAAGAAAGAAAGAAAGAAAGAAAGAAAGAAAGAAATCTGAATCCAGTAGAAAATCTGAATGGATCTATAACAAAAACAGAGATTTAGTAATCAAAAAAATTTTTTGATTTAGTAATCAAAAAATTTTCCACAAAGAAATGTCCAGGGCAGACAGTTTAATTGGTGAATTCTACCAAACATTCAAATTAGAATTAACATCAGTCCTCCACAAAATTTTACAAAAAATTGAAGATGAAGAAACACATCGTAATTCATTCTATGAGGCTAATATTACCTTGATACCAAAACCAAAAATAACTCAAGAAAATGAAAGACCAGTATCCCATTTGAATATAAATGCAAAAAATTTGAGACAGAATCTCAAGCTGTCACCCTGGGTAGAGTGCTGTGGCATCATAGCTCACAGCAACTTCCAACTCTTGGGCTCAAGTGATCCTCTTGCTGCAGTTTTTCTATTTTTACTAGAGACGGGGTCTTGATTTTGCTCAGGCTGGTCTCAAACTCGTGAGCTCAAGCAATCTATCCTCCTCAGCCTCCTAGAATGCTAAGATTACAGGCATGAGTCACCATGCCCAGCCTTTTTCTTTTCTTTTCTTTTCTTTCTTTCTTTTTTTTTTTTCTTTTGAGAGAGAGTCTCACTTTGTTGCCCTGGTAGAGTGCTGTGACGTCATAGCTTACAGCAACCTCAGACTCCTGGGCTCAAGCTATTCTTTTGCCTCAGCCTCCTGAGTAGCTGGGACTACAGGTGCTGGCTGCAAAACCTGGCTATTTTTAGAGGTGGGGGTGTCTCGCTCTAGCTCAGGCTGGTATGGAACTTGTGAGCTTAAGCAGTCCTCCCATCTTGGCCTACCAGAGTGCTAGGATTACAGGCTTGAGCCACTGCACCACGCCTAAATGCAACATTTCTTAACAAAATGCTTGCACTGTTTTAGATCTTTTCCCATGCTTGATATTGTCAAACTATCCTGTTTATGTGTATTTTGCTGATTACTAGCATAGTTGAACGTCTTTTCCCTTTCTCTTCTTTCTCCCCAGTAAATTGATTTCTTCTGTGAATTGTTGCCTGATTAGATTCTTTTGACTTACTTTCATTTCTTATTGATTAATGTGAGTTTTTTCTTCTGATTATCAGTCCTGTGTTGTATGTGTTACAAATGTCTTTTCTCTTTGTGCCTTTTAACTTTATTTATGATCTCTTTTGTTGTGCAGAACTTTTCATTTTGATGAGTTAAATTTGTTATCCTTTTCCGTTTCTTCCTTTTGGTCTCATCTAAGAAATAATTTCTAGTGCCAAGGTTATACTCATATTCTCCCTATTTCTTTTACTGATAGTTTTAAAGTTTTGTTTTATATTTAGGCTTCTTGTATTTTTGGAATTGGAGAAGTGTGAGTTGGGGGGTCTAATTTTATTTTTTTACATGAAAAATTAATGTTCTAATATACTTTATTGAATCTGATCAACATTCTTCCCTTTGCCTGATCTCTTTAAACAGAATACATTAATGTAATAAAAGAGTGAAATGGCCTGAGAGAGAAAGGGATCATTGTCCAAATTATTAATTTGCAAAATTTCACCTTGTTTTATCTGTTTTTAGAAGATAAATGTACAGATGCTAGGGACCATTCACCAAACTACCTATAAAGTGGTGAGTACCTCCTTATAGATGTTGGGGTGGGGGGAAGCAGCAGCAACAGTACACTCCTGGAGTGGAAATTGAGACAGAATAGGCCATTTGCTTTCCATTTAAATTTCTCCAGCAGATAGGGGAACTACAGAGCTATTTTTAGATTTGTTAAAGAGTATTTTCCTCCAAGGAATAGCACACACTTGGCTATATGTTATTTACCTAGGAATAATTATATTATTAGCATCTAAGCAGCCTATTTTCTTATCTTTTTGTTGTAGTTGTTGATACTGTTTGTACACTAAAGACGTACCAAGCTAAGCCTGCTTTGATTTTAGCAGCCTTCTCCTAGGGCTCAGCCTAGGAGAATGACCCAGACAAAAGTTGCTGATCTTTAACCTGGATGTGCATGTTTTCCCTGAAGGTACTGCACAACTCTGAGCATAATTGATTTGTGGATATTTCCCCATATGTTGTTTCCTCAGGGGGGAGTTTACTTGCCTATGCTAAAAACAGTGCCTCACTTACTTTCACTCCTTTGCAAATTCCCTGGGGCTAACCAGTAGGAGGCTGGGTGGGTGGGCCTTGAATCCCATACACAGGTTACCTCAGATTCAGCACTACAGAGCTGCTGCTTGCTGGCGTGGGCTGACCTACATTCTTTCCAGTATAGCACTTTCAGCAGCCAGGCCTCCTAGCTAGTAAGAGAAATTCAGATTCAGGCATTTTTCTGGAGCTAACAGATTCAAAGATCTATTTAATTTATTTTTCTGCCTTCTGCCTATGAAAGAAGAGGAGGAAAAAAGTCTACAAATTCTGTGGTTAGAGTGTTTCCCATCTTGCTTTGCAGCTTCTCAGCCCACACCATTAAAAATGGGTCTGAATATCCGTATCAGATTTTGTGGCCTCTGCTCCTAAACATCTTTGTAATTGTGTTCTTTATCCCGTTTTTACTAGCCTTTTCCTTTGGGCTACTGCAATACTTCCTATCACATCCCTCCACTGATCTTCTCCACTCTGAATTCCTTTCTACACTATTGCTGGAGTAATTTTTATAAAACACAAATCTGAAATCCCCCATTTTATGTATTTCTTTATTCATTTATTATTCCTCTAAGGTTTTCTTGGTTTTTTTTTTAAGTTTGTCATTCATCTTTTATTTATTTCTGTAGTATAAGATTTTTTAAAGTTTTCATTTCATCAGATTGATCAATCTTTTTTTTTTTTAATTAAATCATGGCTGTGTACATTAATGCGATCATGGGGCACCATATACTGGTTTTATAGACCGTTTGACACATTTTCATCACACTGGTTAACATCGCCTTCCTGGTATTTTCTTAGTTATTGTGTTAAGACATTTATATTCACTTGTTTTTGTTTTTGAGACAGAGTCTCATTTTCTTGCCCTGGTAGAGTACTGTGGCAACATAGCTCACAGCAACCTCAAACTCTTGGGCTCAAGCAATCCTCTTGCCTCAGCCTCCCAAGTAGCTGGGACTCCAGGTGCCCACTACATTGCCCAGCTAGTTTTTTATTTTTTATATTTTTTAAAGAGATGGGGTCTCACTCTGACTCAGGCTGGTCTCTAATTCCTGAGCTCAAACAATTCACCCACCGCAGTCTCCCAAAGTGGTAGGATTTCAGGCATGATCCACTGTGCCCAGCCCAAATTCCCAGTTTTAAAACCCTGCAACTGTTTCCAATTATTTACTGATAAATTTCATCCCTTAACCTGGCATTCAAATTCTTTCACTATCCATCCCCTAAGCTACCTTTTTATCTACATTTCCTGCTACTCTTCGTCCTACATAGTAAATTCCAACCATACTGAACTCTCTGTCATTTCCCAAATATGTCATGCACTTTCATGCCTTCATACATGGAATGAATATATATTTCTTTGTCCCCATCCCCATTTACCTAACAAACTGTTCTCATTCATCATTGTTCAAGGTCAACTAAAATGTTTCTTTCTCTAAGAAACCATTCCCAAATATCCCAAACCCATTCTTCTTCGTTGACTCCTTGGTATTCTGATAAAACTTCCCAACGTTCTCTAATTATATATATTATGTATATATAGCATATATATTAATTTAAATAACTCATATTATTTTCCCGTCAGATTATAAACTCGTATGTAAAGAACCTAGCACCGTGATTGCCACAGAGTAAGCATTCGCTAGATGCTATTATAATGAGGGTTAGAAATCTGGATTAAGTCACTATAGGCCTTCACTGACCACCATTGCCATTGTTTCATTATGTCCATTCAATTAAAAAAAATTTTTTTTAGAGCGGCACCTGTGGCTCAAAGGAGTAGGGTGCCGGCCCCATATGCTGGAGGTGGTGTGTTCAAACCCACCCCTGGCCAAAAACTGCAAAAAAAAAAAAAATTTTTTTTAAATCAGGAAATAGCCATCAGCAGAAAAATGAACAAGGCAGAAAGAAAAATTTTAATTGTTTTAAGGGAAGGGAACTTATAAATTGAAGTCTGATCAGACATGAGCAAACAAGATGGGGCAAGATCGAAGGAACTGGATCTGTTGGGTTTGGACAAAAGAAAATTCAGGAACAGACATGTTCTGTGAGGGTAGAAGTAGGATTGATGCTTGAGAAGGTATTCAGGGTAAGATTCCTCATAAGGCAGATTTTTAGCTCAGAGTGAAGAATTTTCTGACCTTCAGAGCTCTCCAGCAGGAACTTTGACTGACTGAGAGGTTCTGAATATACAGTCATTAGAAGGGTGTGCCAGCAGAAGATGTGTTTATAAGCTGTCCATATAAAGGATATTCCTGTGCTGAGTGACAAATTAGACTCCAGTAACCTCTAATGCCTCTTTCTTCCAACTCTATAATTCAGTGCCTGTGGGATACCTTTCAATAACTCAAGCATGACCTGTATTAGAACACTGAGTGGAAACAGAATAGCTTTGTTGTTAACAGAACCATCTTTGACCAAATTGATTCTCCAGAGTAATTTCCTGTTTACCCTGGTTTTAAAGATACAATGAAAGGATTTTGGCAAAGTAAATGATAGCCAAATCTAGGGTTTACTTTAAGTAGACTCATGTTTTGAGGAGATATGGGGTAGGTTGGTAGGAATAGCCTTGTCTCAATCAACAGGCTTGAGTTTTGTGGCCAGTCTCTACTTACTAGCTATATGAGTAAGATAAATCTCAATATCCTCATCTCTAAAATGGAACTAATAATATTTTGTATATTTTGTTAGGGTGAAGATTAAATCAGATAAAAAAGTGCCTAGCTAGCCCAGTGCCCAGAACATAGTACAAATTCAAAAATTGTATCCTTCTTCTTGGCCTTTATTATTTTGAAAGAATAAGGTTTTTAGTTTTGTTTTGATTTTGGTCAGCTGGGGGTGTTATTAGGGGGCAGTTCTAATTTCATTTATAAGCTTCAGACCTAAAATGTCTTCATTGCTTAAGTGTTTCCCTGCACACAAAGGAGTAAGCCTCTTTGCATTTCTGAGCTAGGGAGTTAGTCTTCTACTACTAACCTTTTTATACTCTGGTATTTTTCGCTTCTAAGGATCAAATATTTTCAAAAGTAGTCCCCTGTTTTCTGTTGAAAGCAATCTCTAATTTACAAATTAATCAAAAAATAGCTTTACATTTCTTTAGTCCTAATCCTACTAACAATAAGAAAAGAAAATTAGATTGTATTGACATCTGTAAAGCAATTAAAATGTACACATCAAAATTTCAAGAAACCTGATCACTACTACAGCCTTTGGGGTAATATAAAGGAGAAAAGCTCACTTGTCTATATATTCTCTTTACTCTTGACCTTCAAAAAATATAAATACAGAAGGGGCAGATTTACTTCCCAGGACTAAGTTATAATAATTTGGTAGGTGTGGGAAAGACATTGCTGTTGGGATTACTTTCCTTGTTCTGCTACTGACTCACTGAATAATCTTGGCCAAAAAGTTATTTCACCTCTGAGCTTCTATTTAGTTATTTACAGATGGGAGAAATAACATTAGAGGCCCAGCATGATGGCTTACATCTATAACCCTAGCACTTTGGGAGGCTGAGGTGAGAGAAGATTGCTTGAGGTTAAGAGTTTGAGATCAGCCTGAGCAAGAGCAAGACCCCATCTCTACTAAAAAAAAATAGAAAAAATTATCCAGGTGTGGGGTGGTGCATGCCTATAATTCCAGCTACTTAGGAGGCTGTGCCAGAAGGATTGGGTAAGCCCAGGAATTTGAGGTTGTAGTGAGTCATGATGATGCCACTGCACTCTAGCTTGCATGATGGATTGAGACTTTGTCTCAAAAACAAGCAAACAAAGGAACATCAGGGTTGACTTGATGCTGAAATGAAAATCAGGTGTGAAAATATTTTTTGTCTGAGCAGTAGGTGAAATAGATGTAGTATGATATTTCAACTCAATATACAGTCATTTGTAGCTTAACAAGGGGGGTATGTTCAGAGAAATGCATGGTTAGGTGATTTATTTACACAAACCCAGATAGTACAGCGAGGCTATAAACATGGACAGCATGTTACCATACTGAATATTGTAAGCAATTGTAGCACAATGGGATTTGTGTGTCTAAACTAAACATAAAAGAGGTACATTAAAAATAAGTATAGGGCCAGGTGCAGTGGCTCACGCCTGTAATCCTAGTACTCTTGGAGGCTAAGGCAGGTAGATTGCTTGAGCTCACAAGTTCAAGACCAGTCTGAGCAAAAGCGAGACCCCATCTCTACTAAATATAGAAAAACTGAGGCAAGAGAATAACTTGAGCCCAAGTTGGAGGTTGCTATGAGCTATGATGCCACGGCACTCTACCCAGGATGACAGCTTGAGACTCTGTCTCAAAAAAAAAAAAAAAATTAAAAGATAAAAGATTTTTAAAATGGCGCACCTGTTTAGGGTACTTACTATGAATGGAGTTTGCAGGATTGGGGGTTGCTCTGGGTGAGTGAGTGGTAAATGAATACCCAGGACATTACTGTACACTACAGTAGACTTTATAAACACTGTATACTTAGGCTATACTAAATTCACAAAAAATAGTTTTTCTTGGCTCCTGGGTGGCAATTGTTGCTCTGATGGCAGCCTGTATCTCCTCCCATCTCTGTGGCCTTGGGTGCCGTGGTGTTGGCAGCCCCAGAGCCTATGATGGGCCAGGGCCAGTCAAGGTCTGGAGCATGGTCTTCTGCCACATCCAGTATGAGAACCTGGTAGTGGGCATGAGTGGAGGGGTCTGTCCAACCTCGAGCTGTATCTGCTCAACCTCGTGAAGATCCACTTTGCTGTGAGTGATAGATTGGAACTGAGACTGAAATATAAAGGAATTTTACATTGCTTGACTACAGGGACTTTATCTTTCTCTTACAATGCAATCCAATCATATAAGACAGAAGGAAGAGCTGAATGTTTAGAGGCAACAGAATACCCTCATCTCAACTGCTGAAGCTGGAGCCATGACCCCTCTGCATTACAAACCCATGATGGGTAACAAAAACTCATCTGATGTTACAGTATGATGGTATTGTTAATTCCCCAAAGCAGTAACATAAAGGAATGTTTGCTATACTTGTGAAAATATTTAAATATGAAGGTATACACGGATTGTATAGGTATTTATTCCTGAGCTCTTTGCAACATCCCTTGATGCCCTTCAGTTTATGGCATATGAACTGTTGAAGTTGAAGTACAACCAGTATATCAGTAGATTACCAGAAACATAGTTGAGCACAGTAGAATACATATCTGTTGCAGCAATATCCAAAATATTTGCTGTTGCAGCAACATACCAGTATCAAGTTGACCTGAGAGAAAAGAGAAAGTAAGCTAAAAGAAAATAATTCCAAAATATCTGCTCAAGGTGGCTATAAGGTTTTTTATGTTTGAGGTATAAACTCTAAAGAATAGTAATATGGCTCAAAATCACAATTAGTCTATAATTGTTAGAAGTTAAAGAACTACTAAGGTTTCATAATGTTTTTCTGCTTTCTTCCTTCCTCATATGGATGGGACTTGGATACCTCTGCTTGAAATGACTGCCATCAACATAATACCAAAACTGACATCAAGTATAATTTCACAAACCTCTTCATTTCATTATTCAACTAGAAGTTGATTTGCAACATTTGCTAAATGGATTAGATGAATGTGCTGCTTTTTCTGAACTTATTTGTCTGGGTTGGCTTTAAAATTAATCTTTGTGCAATAGCAAGAAAATAGCTTCTTACAAGAAATGTCATTGTGTGTTTCCAGGGTAAATTAAACTTTCAGGATTTACTGGATAAGATGCTACTTATCCAGACCATTTTAGAATGAAAAATTTTTAGTGAGAAGAAATGACTTTAAATGTGCTTTAGTTATAATTCACTTGGGACACACTAATTACAGAAACTTGAGAAGTTATGCACTTCTCTGAGAAATGTGACATCCCTTATCATTATTGTTAATTTTTTTCCCAGAGACTTCCATAATTTAAAATGTAATCCTGGATCCATTTTTTTTTTTTTTTGGGGGGGGGGGTACTTAGTATAGTTTAAATTTTTTAAACTTCTATGATCCGGCTATGTTGGCCTTTATTTAAAATAAGTGGTTATAAATCATTTATTGGAGATGCTAAATAGATCACCTTTTAGAGATGGTTGAGTGTTTGGGATGTGTTTGCTGATAACCTAGATGAGAAGCTTTTAACTTTCTACTAAATTTTCACATATTTGGGTCTAGATCCAAAATAAATGATAAATGTACATTGGTCACTCAGATTCAGATCGAAATACAAATTATATTAATGACCATTACTGATTTCACTTTTAATAGTCATTGTAGGTATCTATAAATATAAAGGCCTACCCCAGGGGGATGCCAGAATAATACTAGTATTTTTTATTTATCATGAGCATCTATGAGTGCTGTTAAACTATCATCTACTTGTTGTAAATAAAAATAAAAAAATATAGGTTTTCAAGGCCATATTTAAGTAAGTCTTTGAAAATAGGTCTATTTTTTGTATTTTAGAAATGGCATTGTTTTAAAAATAAAGACAAAATAATAAAAACATTTCTTCAATAATTTAATCTTAGCTTTCTGTAACTTTTATTTATAAACTTTAAATTTTTTAAAGCACTTTTTTACTCTTTTGTAATAATTCTTAGCTTAAAACAGATTGTACAGTTGTGCAAAAATATGTTTTATTTATATACTTATTTTATAAGCTCTTTTCTATTTTAAATTTAATTTTTTTTTTTTACCTTTTATCAAAAACTAAGGCACATACACACAATAAAAACTAAGACACAGACACACACATTGGCCTAGGTCTGTACAGAGTCAGGATCATCAATATCACTGCCTTCCACTTCTGCATCCTGTCCCGCTGACAGGTCTCCAGGGTCTCCAGTAACATGCATGGAGCTGTCATCTTCTATAACAGGGCCTTCTTTGGAAATACCTCCTGAAGAACTTCCTAAGGCTGTTTTATAGTTAACTTTTTTTTAATAAGCAAAATGAGTACACTCTAAAATAATTATAAAAGTATATAGTATAGTAAATGCATAAACCAGTAAGTTATTTGTTATCATTATCACATATCATATACCATGCATAATTATATGTGCTATATTTTTATGTGGCTGGCAGCACAGTAGGTTTGTTTACACCAGCACATTATGCATTGTACTATGACATTAGGGATGGCTACAACATCAATAAATGATAGGAATTTTTCAACACCATTGTAATCATATGGGACCACTGTCCTGTATGTGCTTAGTCGTTAAACTGAAACATTGTTATGCAGTATGTTGACAGTATTTTATTCCCAATGAGCTTAATCACATCCACTCAGACTTTAGGGGGACAAATATACTCTGCTCACTTGGGTGGGACTGAACCTTTCCTTTTTTTAACAGAGTCTCACTTTATCGCCCTCGGTAGAATACTGTGGCATCATAGCTCACAGCAACCTAGCTGATCATAGCTCATCACCAACTCCTGGGGCTTAAGTGATTCTCTTGCTTCAGCCTCCCAAGTAGCTGGGACTATAGGCGCCCACCACAATGCCTGGCTATTTTTGTTGCAGTTTGGCAGGGGCCAGGTTCAAACCCGCCACCCTCGGGGGTATGGGGCCAGTACCCTACACCACTAAGCCACAGGTACCGCCCAGGGCTGAACCTTTCTGGGAATCTTTGGACTGCTTGGAGAGAATATTTCAGCAGAGAATAACCACAAACTAACAAGTGCTCATGTGACTGGAACCTTTTATTATAGCAGTGAGACAAATAGTGATCACATAAAAAATGAGAAAATACATAGTATTGTTAGTACTGTGGAAAAAAGACAAAAGAGGTTGGTGCCCATAGCTCAGTGGGTAGGGCGCTGGCATTCCAGGAAGATAGAACAGAAAGGGCAAAAGCTCTCAGATGGGAAAGTACTTGACACATTTGAGGAATATCTAGTCAGGGACCCAACTCTGTTGGATTTGTTTCTTTTGTTTTTAAACCACTTATAGCTCCGAATACAACCTACCTGGTAATCTCTTGCGTACCTGTTCTCTGCCTTATCTCTAGGCATTAGAGATGCAAACATCATCATCAACAGAACCAGCAAGATGAAAAATATCAGTTGGGGACGAGGAAACAAAATAGATCAAAATGATGCCAGTATAGTCCCTCACGCCTGTAATCCTATCACTCTGCGAGGCTGAGGCAGGTGGATTGCTTAAACTCAAGAGTTGAGGTTGCTGTGAGCTACAGTGATGCCATTGCAGTCTACCCAGGGTGACAGAGTGAAACTCTTAAGACACAAATAATTGGTGGTGTAGCGAGAATTTCTCTCTCTACCAAGTTCTTAGTTCTGGGGATTCAAGAAATGAATCCATGGACCATGTGAATAAGCAAAAGGACAGATTTTATTGATAGATAAAGAAATAGATAGGGGAAAGAGGGGAACAGAACCCCCAATAGTAGAGTGGGGAGCCCAGGTGGGCAGCCCGTTCAGGCCTTCTGTCTAGGGGTTTATATACTGCTTTTCCTATCCTGCAGGCAGGGGATTTGGGGGAGATGGAATATATGTTCGGTATATGTCATAACTAGCCAGGGGCCTGTGGGCATAAATTAATTGCAAAACTGCCCCTATGTAGGAATATGGCATACTTCTCTGCCCAAGGAGAAGCCAAGAGAGGCAGGCCAGATGAGATACCAGCTCGGCTGCTTTTTATGAGACTGCTGCTTGCAAAGAACCTGTTTGTGTCCAGAGATGGGGGTCTGTGATGAGACTGATTTCTGAGCTCACCCAGGCCTAGAAAATGGGAGTCCCTGTTCAGTCCTGAGTGGGAGAACCCTGTATCACTAGGTCTCAAAGAAAAAAAGAAAATTAGAAGTGGGGAGGAAGCCCAGCTTACCTACGATGATGCTCTTTTTAGCAAAGAAAGTTGATGATGGGAAGGCATGTTCTCTACTAGCTAAATAGGCTATCAGCTATTCTGCATCTGAGAAGCTCGGGTGCTTGATGTCCAGGCTGAGGGGAAGGGTGGGGTGGTCTGCTGATAGAGTAGGAAATGGGAAAAAGGAACTACGAGCTGTTGCATGCAGGCTAATGAGACATAGCTGTGCCTTCAAGGAGCTTACAGTTTGAGTAAGAGGGTAGAGAGAGGATAGGAAATACAAACCATTGAAGTGTAGAGTGCAGTAAGTATAATGTGATAAGATAATTGGGGCATGCATGTGTCTTCAAATTTGTTCTATTCTAAAGGATAGAAGCTACAGGAGTCAGGTTTGACGCAATATGACAGGGGTGGCGAACAAGTTCGACACAAAGAGCCAAAATTTTAAACTGTGAGAGTCAGAGAGCCACACCACGCAGTGACCTGCCAAAACAGACAAACACACAAAAGCATATAATTTTAACAATAATATATTAAACACATAA
>CAUYPK010041643.1:0-50525 GCA_963574355.1 Loris lydekkerianus
ATGCAGTGTTTACAGTTACACCATTTACTGGGAAATTTTAGATAACATTTAATACTGCACAAGTTTTCCAGTGTAGCCAACAGGCAACCTTTGTTGAGTCTTAAGGCTTCAGAGTAAATATAACTACTATATATAATTCTATACTCTTTGGCCAGTCTCTTAGTCCCATTCAATAGATCAATTTAGTAAAACAGTTACGTCTCATGTTATAAGTACAGACAAGGCTGGGATCTAAATACAGGTGGACCACACCCTCTTTTTCCTCCTTTTAAACTATTTTTCTCTCTCCAATTTCTCTCTTTATTAGAAGCAAACTATAGTAGAACTAACTTATTTGCCTAAATAAACTGTACCTTCAACATACGGCGTCTGATTATTTGCATAAAGTGCTGTAAGAATAATTAATTATTAGCCATCTAGGCTCTTCCTTCCTTTAAAATTGGCTTTGCTGGAACCTTTTATAAGGAATCTCAGGCTGGACTTTTTGAAAGCCTTTCAGAGCCCAGGTTTCATCTGTGCCATTAGATACCTCTATGCATTGGGTAAATCCCTCTTCTCTTGAGGTCCCCAAGCACATTTCGATTCCCAGACCCGTCAGCAAGTGACCTTCGTTACTTACCACAGATCAGGAAATGTTACTGATGGGTATCTGGCCAGTTTTCCAAAGGGCTTTTTTATTGGCCTTATAAAGTCCACCTTAATTCCTTAATGCAGTCTGGACATCTCTGGAAATGCTATTTCAGCCAAAGCCTTGGTAAAATAACCAGTGCCTTCATCATGTCCTATAGAACAGAAACAGATTCTTACTAAACTTATGTAAATAACTGTATTGTCAGAAATTAAGAAGACTTACAAATGGCTTTCAAATTCCAGAGAAATCAAGGAGAGAGAAAAATACATGTTTCAAACTCTGCTCATAAGTACATACATTGCTTGAAAAGCTACAAATAGCTCAAAAGACAGAAAATTATTTCTTGACTTCTGGAAAACAGAACATAGAAAGAATCAACAATATTTCAAACAAAAATCCATTACAAACTAGCCCAGTTCCATGTAACTGATTTCTGTTCTATTGAAATTAGGTTAGCAGTACTCATAGACATGTTATCTTTCCAATGAAAGTTCTAAAAATCTGCTTTTAGTTCAAAGGTATTCAATTTCCAAAAACATCAGTAATTTGATTTCGAGAGAATTCGTCAGCCTCTCTTAATAGTTCTTTTTAATTTTAGGATAAACTTTGGACTCAGCCAGTTACATAAAAAATACTTTTTTTTTAGATAAATTAAAATTATTACCAACAATATATGTTAGGACAGACCAATGTCTTATACGTTAGGACAGACCAATGCTTTATAATATTGGAACATATATATAACCATAACCCATACAAAATTAATCACCATTTCATATTTGACAATGTTTCCTATATATTTTTAATAAATCAAATAAGTTTAATTTGCTTTTCCATGACTTTCAGTGGTCTTAATATTACAAGAAGACCAAATTTAAAGTTGTGTTTTTTTGTTGTTGTTGGCCTGGGCCACGTTCGAACCCGCCAGTCTCAGTGCATGTGGCCAGCATTGCAACCACTGCCCTACGGGCACCAAGCCCCAGATTTAGAGTTTTTATTTTGGAAGGTTTATCATATATCAAAGGCCTAAAACATTTGTTTAAAGAAAATTACAAGCCAAAAGATTTTAAATGAAATACATAGTCAACTGGATCACATGTAAATTCTTTCACAAATTCTCTTTTATGAGCTTCATTTAACCTGCACAGACCATCTACAAACATTCTAAACTTTCTTTAACTTTTGCCCTGCCTTTCACTTTCTAACACAACCATTCTGTTTCAGGACAAAATTTATCACACAAGATTCTTTCTTTACACAATGCCATTCTCCTTTCTGTCTAATTTCTCTTACTCTCAAAAACTCTCTTCCCACAAAACAAGATCCCAGTTTACCATGGAGTCACCCATTCACTCAGCCAAACTGATAACTAGAAGGTTTAAAAGGCAAGAATCTTATCCTTTGACAAAGATTCAGTTTCCCCAACAATTTAAACAACCAGATTATTACATTTTACAAATGAGAGACATTTATGAGATGTAACGTTGATACAGGATTTTCCCACTCAGGGCTAGACAGGGAACCCCCATTTTTCAGGCTCAGGTGAGCTTAGACATCAGACTCTCATCTCCAGGCACAAACCCTCTAAGCCCCAGCAAGGTCATGAACAAAGCAGCCCAACACCTTTTGGATGGCTCAATCCTGACTAAGGAGCACACACCCTAATCCCCTCCCCAGGCAAAAACTGCAGAGAAGATCTAATAACCTTGTCCATGGTGAGGCACTGCATTCATTCATTTGCTAGAACACCCCTTCAGTTTGTAAAGGTATTTTCCATCTACCAAGTCCTGGCCAAAATATCTCTCAGGGCCAATTATTTACCCCTAGAAAAAGGACTTATGCAGGAAACCTCTGATCTGGGCCTCCTCCCCCTTTCCAGAGGCCGTTCACCTTGGAGACCTGTTGCTTATATGGATACAGCCTCAAGCAGAACGAGATTTACACTCTCTTCCCCAGATTTTCAAGGGCCATCCAGAGCTCACTGGACTTCCTGAACCACAACACTTTTCAAGGCACGACCCCTCTGCCAATAGCTCTGGCACTCTCCACTCTCTCTGCACGCCCCTCAGTCCAACAAAATGCCAATTTATCACTGATCTGTGGCCCATGGGCTCAATTCTCAAATTCCTGAGACCAAACACTCACTGAAGAAATTCCAGTAACAAAACTACAACAAGGTTCTTTCTAATGTCTTTTCATTTTCTCCCCAAGTCCCACTTGGCCACGTGGCCGCCATGAAAGACAGAAAGCGGAAAACCTGGGACTTCCAGTTTCTCTCAGAATAGCCAAGGGGCAAAGTTGGAGCAGGGAAGAAGGGCGCACTCACACATTCGTTTCACCCCATAAATGGGGGGTATGTGTGTGAAACCCCATCTATTGTTA
Organism: Loris lydekkerianus; assembly: GCA_963574355.1. Lineage (NCBI taxonomy): Eukaryota > Metazoa > Chordata > Mammalia > Primates > Lorisidae > Loris > Loris lydekkerianus. The sequence continues at coordinate 3,014 of CAUYPK010041643.1, forward strand.
CCCATCTCAGTCATTCTCAGAGCACTCACATGCACACAGTCCCAACTCACTTCTTAACCTGGGCAGCCTCAATTTCCCACTCAAGCTGCCATTTAGCCATAGGAGGCAAACCAACACTCCCCCAGGTCCTGTGAAGGGAGGTCCAACTCCACCCTCGGAGTTCTCTCAGTCACACCACCACATCCTCACACTTTCACACACCTCTCAACAGACCTGCCAGCAATCTAATGCTCAAGAAGTTGCTCAGATTCCTCTTCCACTAAAACTGTAGTGGGATCCCCAGATCGAACATACCTTGCCTTAGACGTCTCCTTGTGTAGGTACCCGTTCCTGCATGCCAGTTCCTCCGGTGTTTGGCTCCTTGAAGACCCGCCCACAGGGTCCTTTCTCAGTCCAGTCAAGGCATTCACACAGGGAGGCCAAAGTGCCTCCCTGGCGCACTCAGTGGTTCACGTCGCCCAAGCCGATCAGGGGCCCCCCACATGGGTGTCCAGAGGATTAGCGGCAACTACCAGGTGCATGTTTTCTCCAGGGTTGATCTCGCTTCTGGGTCAGGGAACCAAAAATGTTGCAGGAAGACAAGGCCCAACAGAGAAAAAGAGCACCCAAACACCACATTTATAAGAGGAAGGGCTTTATTCACCAGCTGGGAGCTTATGACATAGAAGAATTCCAAATGGCCGTGCTCCCATTCCACAAATTCTTATTGAGCATTCACTACGTGCTAGGCACAAAACTAGGTAATAGGGATGTAAAAATGAATAAAATCTAATCTCTTGTCTCAAGGAGGTCCTTGTAATGGTATGGCAAATGTTTAAAAATGAGGTTAAGTTTTATAATAAAAGTAATAAACTTAACCCAGGAGATTAATTAACTCGTTCTTCTGTCTGAGAGAATCAAAGAAGACTATCTATATGGATGGAGGTGATGCTTTAGAAGGCTTACTGGATAATTCTTACCCAATTCTCTTCCAGTAATCTGATTACTGGATAAAGACAGAAAAGTCAATCCAGGATAAATAAAAGGCAAATCCAAGGCCCAAAGACAAGAAGGTACAAAATTTAAGTTCAGAAAAATACAACTGAAGAATAGAAGTGTGAAGGGAGAGGGTGGTTCATAATCATGGAAGGAAGACTTGGTCCTTCTTCAGAGTCTTGGTGACTCTCTAGGAGTCTGGTCTTGATTCTACACATAAGGGGCATCATCAAAGTTTACAATCAAGGAAATAACCTGATATTTTAGAAAGGCTTTCCTAAGAGCAATATTGATGATAGGATGGAATTTCATAGAGTAGAGATAGGAGGCTGGTTAAAAGGCCCTTGCATTTAGATAAGACACTAAGTCAGTGTGGGTACGAAGAGAAAAGATGTGACAGATGTTTTGAGTTAAAATTGGGAGAACTGGATGGCAAACTTGGATTGGTGGCTTGAGGGTAGGAAGTAGTTAAACATATTCTTAGATTTCTAGCATTTATGACCAAGTGAATAATGATATCATATACTAACATGTAAAATACACTTCTAACTGGGAAGAAGAATATGAGTCATTATTACCCAAAATTATTTTGATAACTTTTTATGTTATTTCAGATGTGGACTCAAACTATAAATCATTCTTATAATTTGGATTTGAGGCATTGGCCATACATAGCATGTTGAATTATTTAATAACAAGATCACAAGTTATTATAATTATTCCTTATGTAGTCTTTTAGTAACACCAAGTTGCTCAGAGTAGGATCCAACTGTACCATGAATGAAGCACATCTGAGAGACTGGGACAATTCTACCTTCCCAAGTATGTAGGCATGCCTGCTCCCTAAAAGGAACAACTGGCTTGAAATTTTACCCAATTCTCTTTAAACAAACCCACAATGCAGCCCTTCATCTGTCTACATACCATGTACAGAAATTATTTTGATGACTTTTAATCTAATATGCATGTTTATATATAATATTTGAAATAGCTGATATACATAATATTTAAAACAGCTCATTGAGAAGTCAAGGCTTTTACTCATATTTTTAATTTTTTTCATTGTTTTGGTAGGTATATAAATATTCTAACCCCACTATTATTGGTGTTTTCTTACTATTAAGAGGCCAAATCACCATCATCAGTAATAGAGCCAAACTGAATATCATAATTGTTTGAATAAATAAAGCAATCTATTTCTCAGAACGTTTGTATGCTTCTCTTCCTATCCATAAGCTATAAAATTTGTAAGATTATTATTCCTTTAACCAATCATAGTGTAACAGAATTGTCCTCAGTGAAATTACGTAGTGCCGTATTATAGTCTATACATTTCAAAAATACATTGTCTCAAAAATAAAGCCTACTAACTTTTTCCCAAAAATTCAGAAACTTGACTTCATTATTTATGAATTAATTATTGATATATAATAATCACACATAATGAGTTTTTTCATCAAACAATTATGATGACATAAGCAAACAATTGAAGAACAAAAGAGGGTATGAAATAATATTAATTGTGAGCAATAAAAATAATCCTACAACACAACCTTAAAAAATGTTTATTTTTCTTTTAACTTATCTCTAATGATATAACATTTTTGGCATTTTTAAAAGTTTGCCATGTTCTTTTCTTTCAATAACAACAAAATAAAAACAAACAACCAAAGCATCTCTATGCTTTGACTTTGAGGGAGATTGATAGTATAGGATAAATGTATTTATTTGATGTATTTGATGTATTTATTCAAATTGAATGTGCTTTCTGAAAACAGCTTTATTTTCTCTGGGTATTAATATCTCATGCTTTTAATTACATATAACTTAGTAGTATTCGCAATCATTTGCTAGCCAACCGACATGGACACTGTTTTCCAAAGAACAATACATGCTCTAGTAAACTTTACACTGAACTGTTAATCTGACTGGAAAAATGAAAATATAAGCCTATATCTTTTTGTTAGTTTCTTGTTGCTATTCCTGCTCTGAAGAAAATACCCTGAGTTAACCAACAAATCAGCAACCCCACTAGCTCAGAAATACTCCCCTGGGGTGATCTGTGTTAAATTAGCATTGCTCGAAAATGCTTTCAAGAAGACTATACAATTATGGCCAAATGTGAACACATTCCTCATACAATTTCGGGATTAATATTAGTCTCCTAACAACCTAGAAACCAAGATCATAATTACTGACTGCCATTTCCCCCCATTGTCCAGGTAACTGGCCCTCAATATATGACCAATTTGAAACCTGGGAATCTTGGGAGAAAGCATCAGGTCTGCTGTTGGAAAATTGAATTCAAGTGCAGCCCTGCTCCCTGAACACTCATATTCTTCCTTTCTCTTTGTGCTATTTGTTCGTCCCTATTGTGCAGAGCTATCGTTTGTGCACACATTCTGTGTTAGATTTTCTACCCGATTGAGCTTGAAAAACGAAAGCTTAAGTACTAAATGTTTCCCTAAGGCTTGAATGGACTTAAAAGGACATAGGTGCAAAAAGAAAAGAAAGAAAAATAGGGGGAGAAAACACGGCTTGTTAAGTTGTTGCAATAATCTCATGCTGAGAATAAAGACCTTCAGAGTTAAGAGAATGAAAAACACTCTTCTAAATAGATTGCTTGCTTTTGTTGCACAGGTGGCAAGGCCTGGAAATATAAGATACCAGGAACAGCAGGGCAGCCTGCTAGCATTTCATTAAGCATAGAGAATAGCAGGATTGTGCAGTGGTTTCTTCCCACTTTACAAGAGACACAGGCTTCTTGACAACTTGGACTTCAGAGGGATGGTTTGCTGGTATGTTTTCTACCAGGAAATACTCTGGGAACATTGTATATTTTCCCACATTTTGTAGAGATTTGCCCTTTCACAAAGCCCTTTCACATGGAACATGAATTTATGTCATCATTGTTTTGGACTTTTTATCATTTATCCTCATGCATGAAATACAAATTTAGTATCAAAGAATATGACTAGAGAAAACGCTACCTCAAAACACTGCCACTTAAAATTATACAAGGTTAATGTACCATGGCATTGGGCAATCCCACTGACTCAAGTACTAAATCATCCTTCTCATAAATAAATAATGAAACAAAATGAAAAGAATGATTAATGTTGGTGAATGTGAAGGATGGAGGGAAATTTAAATAAATATGTGAGTGTTGGCAGCTTTCATCTCCAGCACAATGTCAGAAGAAAAGTGAGTTGACCACAACTGCTGTTGTATTTCCCTGTCCTAATTTAAAGGGGTCCATAGTAGGACCCCCAATCTCCTGCCCTACTGATTTTAATTTGGTGTTCATTTCAAATCAGATTAGTATCTGTGTTTCAGCACTATTTTATTCTTGAAACAACATTTCTTACTTTGGGATTCCAGTCTGAATATGGGAATCCAACTTGAGAAAGTGCAATACCAACTACTACCCATTGGAGCCTTAACCATGTTCTAAGCTCATCATGAAATGATTTGCAATGCCATATTTTATTTAATCCTCACAAGAACTTTATGAAATGGCATTTCTATTTGCTCTATTTCAGGAGAAGAAAACTAATGCTATGAGAGATTAAGTAACTTGCCAAAGTCACAAGTGTGTCTGAGACTTCGCAACACAACCCTACCCAATCCTCATACTCAATCACAATGTTAATGCTTCCTTCAAATTGCAAATGCTTATGACTCTGCAGGTCAAAAAGTCATGAATACTTCTTTATTTTAAAGTTACAAAGTGCATACCAAACAAAAGTCTTAGTATATGAAAAAGGGAGTGGGTGACAGAGAAAAGAAACTCATACGTTCTGAATTCCACTGTCAGCTAAACACCATGGTACGTGCTTTCTATTTTTTTGCCTTATTGAATTGTCACTACAATCCTGTAACATAAGCAAGGTCTTCTCCACTCTGAAAACAAAAACTAAGAGTTAAAAATTGTGAAGTTAAGTAAACTGTGTAAGGCCTCACACTTCATAGAGACGAATACATAAAACCAGGTCTCTCTACTCCCATCGTTTCCACTTACGTGCTTTTTCATCAACCAATCTAATTCCACATAGCCATCTTTCTTTCTCCCCTCAGTTATTGATCCTTTCCCTGTACCAGAATCACTGCACTAGCATGTTCAGAGAGATATCTACAATAACTCAGTGAGAAAGAAATTCCTCACTCAGCTTTTCATGTATTCAATCATTCATTCAAGAACATTTGAGGACTTACCATCTGCCAATTATCAAACCATGAGATATACTTACATAACCTTCTTCAACCTCACAATGACCCTATTTCATTTACATAAAACAGAAGTATAGAGAGCTGAGGATCTGTCCCAAAGTCACATAACTATGTCCCATCCACTATATTGAATGGCTTCTTTTGGGAAAATGGCCAGAACACGATCAAAAATAAATAAATAAATAAATAAAATGATGAAATGCAGTGTTTCCATGTGGTGAGCTGTTGTAGCATCAGTTTATTGATAAGAAAAAAAGTGTGACTCAGAGAAAATAAATGGGTTTATATAAACAGATAGGAGGGAGTTAGGACTTCATTGCTTTCAAGTTACTGCTTAGTTGTTAAATTCATGTTCTTCAACATTTCCTGCCCTATATAGCTCTTCAGAAGGCTGTCATAATTCAAGGAAATGCAGGGGCAAAATATGAGAAATAATTTCAACTTTATACATTTCCAAAGAATTGCTACATATATAATTCTGGTTACAATGAAAGTTTAGGTCAAATCAAACAGAGGATTATGACTTTGCATATGTATATATAGTAACCTTGTCCCACATGACTTCCTCTCAAAGAAATCTGAGGTGCTGATTCAAGTCAAAATATTTAAAGGTGGCAACACTTGAAATCTCTGCCGTTTTCATTTACTTACTCAAAATTCATTGTGAAGTACTTTCCACGTACAAAACATGACAGCCCTAAATATTTCCTTCCACTAAATGCCCCTAAGAAAATTATGGTGATAATTGCATGAATCTGTAAATATACTTTAAAAAATCCTTGAACTGCACACTTAAAATGGGTGAATTTTATTGTATGCAAATTAAATCTTTACAAATGTTGTTAGCCCTTTCTGTTAGGCACATAGGATGGAAGACTTTATAGAGAGACATTGTCACAGAGTAAAAAGAACATAAATTGTGAAGTCCAACAGATCTGGTTTAAATCTCTCAATTTGGTGGTCTTGGGCAATTGAATTTTAATTGAACCCAATGGATTTTAATTTCCTCTTAGGTAAAATGAGAAAGACAATTAGTACCATTACACAATAATTATGAAGATAAAAGAAAGTAATACATCGAAAAATCTCTAGCACAACATAAGGTATAAAGCTCAACAAGTACTAATTTTAAGAGTTGATAATGGGCTTACCAGAATAGTCTCTACTATATAGAGACTAACATTCTCTCTACTGCTGCCAACGCTGGCTGAAATCAGCAGCAGCCTTAGACTTCACAGTTGCAATATTCTTTAAATATTCTTTACCTCCTTTAACTACTTATGTCACCCACACAACAATTCCACGCATCTCCTTCCCTCTCTCCCTTTAAGAGGGGCTCACAGCAATGCCCCTGCTGAGTCTTCTAGTTGTTGGTCAGAACTTCCTAATGTTGGGTCAGGGAGATGAGTCAATGTAACATCATCCTTTGGGAATCAGACCTGATGCCCAGCCAGTCTGTCATTTTCCCCCTACCTGGGCATAGATCATGAATGACTCAAAGTGAGCTTTATACTCAGTATGGGCAGCTCCACAGTAAAGGACCTGGGGTTCTGTCCAAAGATGTTCACATTTGGTTTTACTGGTTTTACCAGATTTCTTGTTCCCTTGACTTAGTGACTTACAGGGGACAAAAGTAGAAATCATGACTTCCAAGTAGTTTGACAAGAAACAAGTAAAGAAAACAATAAAGGGATCTTGAGATACCTTCATTATTAACATTCACAATCAATATTAAAATTCCAAACAGTTGATGATCCAGAATTGTGGCACAGCTTAGAGAAAGCCCTTTAACATAAGTAATGACATTTTTTCCCTGAATTTTTGGCTGAGCATTATTTACTTACCATGTTAGGTCTTAAGATGACTTAGTGACCTCACAGCCAAATGAGTGACTCTGATAGTTAAAATAAAAGAAGCTACCCATGGGAGATGGCCATTCTAGAAGGGCTGAACCATGTATACACTACATGAAGAAACTTCAGGCTCTAAATTCTAGCCTTTCTGAATGCTGCTATAGCTTTAGAAGAATAATAAATTCTCTACAGTCCTTGCAATTGCAACATGGAGCATCTCCTTCTATAAAACTGCTGCAAATGTACAATTTTGGGAAAGCTAAGACAAGTTGTGTGCCTACCTTTTCATGCTTTCACAGGGATCATAAAAAGTAGTTTGGGAAATAATGTGCTTTAACCCAACCTTCTGTGACATAGATATGATGAAATTTGCTCATTCTGGTTAGTGGGATCAATAATGCACTTCTTCTGCCTTGCTTTACCATTTCCTTCAGTCTTGTTATCATTATACTTAATTCTTTTTATTCCCAGATTTTACATTCAAGTTTCTTCTCTACCCCCCCCCAAAAAAAAAAAACATTATTGCTTTACTGTTGATTTCATTTGTTCCTCTAGTTTCAACAGGTACTTAGAGTTTTATGACTATAAATTTAGGTGTTGCATACCTGACATTTCTTTTGAATTTATTTATATAAATGCTTGCTTACTAAACTTCTTAGCCTAATCAGCGAGATGAATCTCAAAGAAAACAAGTCCTAAATTAAACATTCATCTCCTGTCCCTTTTCCCAAACATGATTCTTTTTCTGTGTTCTGTGTTTTTTCCCCCAGTTCTTAAGCTGGGAAAACTTCAAGAGCACTCTGGGTTGTTGTTGCTTTTTTTTCTTACCACCTTATTAAACATTCATTTATGCCATCAGGTTCTTCCAAATCTGTACCTGAATGTTTGTTGGAATCTGTTTTTTTCTAGCCGCCTTCTCCCATTTCTACCCCTTTCTCATAAACAATTACAAGAGCCCTGCTCCCTCATGTCACTGCAATGCCAGTCCTCCACTCTGTTACCCTCTTGCTCTCTCTAAATATAGAAAAGATGACATCAATTTCCTGGAGACAAAAGGTTGCAAACTCAGAATAAAGTATAAAAACCACTTCGTGATTTACCTACATGTGCCACACCCAATAATCATCTCCCTGCCTGCCTCATCATCACATATGGGCTCCTCTGTTGGTCACAATTTATGTCTAACATTCTCCAATCAAATTGTGCATTTAGTAGAACACAAATTATAGCATTTTATCTTGCCAATATGGCAGATTAAGGAAGGATGGCCACAAAATTTCTGGGGGTCTATTTCCCATCCCCTGGAGTTCTGGCTGACAGCCAGGAGTGATGCTGTCTTTCTGGGTCCAGGTTTTAGAAGAATCCCAGATTCTGCTTCTGGTCCCTTGCTATACACACTCTTGACATCCACCTGATGTGCGTGAGAAAGCCGGAGCAGTTTCTGCAAAGAACCCCAGTGGGCAGCCCTAATTGATCTGCCAGCCAACAACTGGCCAAGCTGCTCCAACTGAAGCCACACTGAGTAGAAGTAAGACATCCTGTCAAGTCCCACTCAAGTTGATTCGTGAGCAAAATAAGTAGTTGTTGTTGTAAGGTACTAAGTTGTAGGGGGTTTGTTATTCAGCAAAAGATACTTGAAACAGCATCAAATGAATACCTTTCCATTTTTCTCTGCCTGATTACTTTCTCCTCATTCTTAAAGATACAATTCAAATGCCACCTCACTTGAGAATGTAAAGCCTCCCCCAGTCTGCGGAGGCAAAATCACTTATTCTCTTTTGTGCTTCTCTAGCACTGAATACCTTCCCTTTTGTAGTCATTAATGTCCACCTCCCGGAAAGCCTGGTAAATTCCTTAGATAAGGATTTGTATTTGTACTCTCCTGAGTAAAGTAATTGAGTTACTTGAACCTTCCATGTGGCCACGGTGCTAATGTCTACTGTTAAGTTTCTTTTCGTTTCATTAACATTTATAAGCACTGTGAACGAGGCAGTGTGTTATGTAACAGGGACGCAGTATGAATAAACCGTGGCTTCCTTCCCCTCACAGACATTTCACTGAATTATCTCAAAACATCCTTTTTGTGCTGTATGGCACAGATTTCTGGAAAGTCAAACGAGTGCATGTCCAAGGTCTCAAGTAGATTTAGAAATGTGTTTTTGAAAAATATGTGTCCTTTCTTCTGGTCCTCATGAGTTCCAAGAAGAACAGATGGTGACTGTTCCAATTTCTTGGCAGATTAAAAAGAAAAAAAAATTAGATTCTTAAAAGTTTCACAAGAAAATTAAGTCTACTTTCTAAAGAATAATTCTTCAAATAATACATAATATTCAAGACCTAAGACTCTGGTCTGAAAAATAAATCATGACTAGTTTGTGACACAGATTTTTCCAAATACTTGTTTTATACACTTATCTGAGCAAAGCTATAGAATGAACACGTAAGCTATCATTGCTCTCAACACTCTATGCTCTGGGTTAAATGTATAGTCCTGAAACTATGCCTCAAGTGTTCAAGGAATAATGAGGTTTAGGTTTAGAAAGAAAAGATCATTTGAATAAAGTTGCAGTTTTATAAAATAATTACACATCATCTTATTTATATAGACTATTAGCCTTTTGCAGATATGAATTTTGTCTTATCTATAGACTTCAATGCCTTGCCCAAGGATTGACCATACAGCAGTTGTTTAACACAAGAAGAAATGTAATTAACTAATTTGGACTATAAATATATAAGGAGCAATAACTTTAACCTAGGTTCAATGTCAGTAATAAATATATAAGGAGCAATAACTTTAACCTAGGTTCAATGTCAGAAAGTTAGATGTCTCAGGAAATTTTGTGTCCCCTCTTATGTGACCATGAGTGTTATATATTCCAACAGTTTTCTTTTTCTGTCTTTTTCTGTCAGGAAACTATAGACTACATTTTGTGTTCTACCACAGCTTTTGCAGGGATGTCAAATTATAAAGAAATGATAGTGAATTCTTATTCATTCATCAAAATGGGCAAATACTGTTAGCCCTAATTCTCATTGCCAAATGTACTTGAATACAGTAAAACAGCATTTCACTTAAAATAATCTATACTTCAAAGTGACATCTTCCTTCCTTTTCCATATATTCAAGTCAACAAGATTTTATTACTGATATATTCCAACTTAATCTGGCCTTAGGAATAGAGAACAGAACGAAACTAAGAACAGAAAAGCCAGTGTGTTAAATATGCCTAGAAAGAGTTGATTCAAAATTTACAAATCTCTCTTGGGAGGGCTAGATGGGCTATACGGAGAAAGTTAGATGTCTGTATAGTTTGTCTGAGATGGGTTGTAACAGAATGGGTTCCCTAATATGATTTAAAAACCTGACATCAACATTTTTTCACATGGTGCTAGAATGCTGTTTCCCAAGGAAAAAGAATTATTTCAACAGAAGGAAGTAAGAACGTGATCTCCAAGAGACAGACAGATGGTCCTCAAAACATGAGCCTCACAAAAGCATAAGGCTCAAAATAATTCTTATGTTACCAGCTGTATGTAATTCAGCACTTACGGTAACTTACCAATAAAGAATGATAATCTCTCTCCTTCATAAAAGGGATAAATCTGAGTTTGTTTGCACATCGACTTAGGTTACAGAGAAGGCCTGAAGTTTGGAGGGCCCCTAAGCTTATTTGGTTACAGATATGATCTTTAACTTTCTCCAGCCGAAGAAGCCAAAAATAAACATTTCATAACTTTGAATGTGTGGTTAGCAAATATAGTTGGCCCATGGTAATGTCCCTGACGCCTAGAGTCCTGAATATAGCCAGCTTAGCTGGATCCCAGTGGCCCCTTGCTTACAGCCTGCCCCTATAGTTTTAAAAGAACAAGGTCTTTTTTATCCGCTTAAGTCAGTTGCTATAAACACTTGCTGTACGTTAAACGTCTTCTCCAGTCCATCCGATCCGATTTGCACATCATTAGTCTGCAGAGGATGAAATAAATGCCTGAGGATAGCTAAGTTAGCTAAATACTGAGAACTTTACAAATGAAAGGCCCTTCATATAAAATATTACATCAGGATTGGCTAACATTCCTGTTTCATGAGTCATTGGTACCGCCAAGTTGTCCTTGAAATTTCAAATTCGCTGCAGATGCTTGCAAACATGTACAGTATTTCTTTTTTTCCTTTTATTTATTTATATTTTGATTTGTATGCCAACTCTGCTAGGAATGAGTGTGCAATATTTAGCATCAGAGCAAATGACCTTCATGTACATCAAAAGGGGAAAAGAAAAGCAGCTTTACAGACCAGAGAGGAAAATGCTAGTCTAAACACCAGAAAAAAATCCATCATAGGTCCATGCTTCCCCCGGACTTACCACACTGTTATTCAGGGACCATCGCTCACCTCCCTTCTTTCTCTTTGGTGCTGACCACATTAATACTTGCTCAAGCCTCCACTTTTTTTACATGCATTCAGGTCTGAGTTGAAAAACTGAACAACAAAAAGGTAAGCATAGGTGTAAAATTCTGGTTTTAAAAAGCTCATGTAATAACTTGATTATGATTACAAATAATATACATGACTTTTTAAAATAAATTGCATTAGAATAATGAACCAAAAGTATTTTAAAAGTTGCTACTATAATATTATCATCTTGAGGTGACTCTGATGTTTTATAGCCTTTTCTATGAGGAAGCTTTACTGCTTTGGGACCTGTCTCCGCTGAGCTGTCATTGACGTAATGAATCGCTACTGCTGCGGCAGCCATACAACAGAGAAGAAGCTTGACAGTACAAACAGCGCCATTATCATTTCTTGGGAATTACCCCAATATCATTTTTCTCATGAAGTTTTCTTGCTGCTATTAGATTATAGCTGTGGGCTAAACCTATCTGGAGTACTTACTAAATTTCGCTTTCCTATCATTCTCCCTGCAATGTTTCTGGTAGCAGATTTTAGCTGAAAATTTTCAGATACTGTGGATGCCTTCAAAAATACAATCTATTTTGTACCAATAACACTCCCATAATCTTTGAATTGGAATACTTTAAAAATGAAATTGGGGAAAGGGGGGAGGTTGAAGGGGAGGGGGGAGGAATGGTGGAGGGAGAGTAATTGATGGGACCACACCTATGGTGCATCTTACAAGGGTACATGCGAAATTTACTAAATGTAGAATATAAACGTCTTAACACAGTAACTAAGAAAATGCTGTGAAGGCTATGTTAACCAGTTTGACGAAAATATTTCAAATTGTATATAAACCCAGCACATTGTACCCCATGAGGTACACAGCTATGGTTTAATAAAAATAAATAAATAAATAAATGAAGTTGAATTTTTATTAAGATTAAAGCAAAGAGATAGTATTTGATATTTACTGAGTACATTTTATTGTAAGAGTTTAGTATATATTTGTGTCTCGTTTAAACTCCAAATATCCCTGTGAAGGAGCAGATCCTCATCTTTGCTTTGCAAACATAGAAACGGAATCTGGCAGGGGCCTTGCTAAAAATATTTTAAATGCCTTGCCGACAATATGACAGTAAGGGTACCAAATAGTCTATTGAAAAGTACCAAAAATGCTGCAGAATTATTTTAATCTAAGATATTGCTGAGAAACAAAAAATAGAAGGAACTTCTGAATGAGAGTTAATGGAATTATCATGTCTCAGAAAATCAAAAGTAGAAGGTACAGTTTCAAACACATACAGGTGAAAAGTATGTAGAGATCAGAATGATTGAAAAATCTTCAGAACCAAAGTTAACATGTAGGATATCACATCACTGGGGAAAGCATCAGGTGAGTCTGTGGAGAGCTGCAGGGAACAGGGACATTTGCATCCAGGTAAAAGCTGGGGTTATGGGCACTGAAGTAAAATAGACTGAACGTCGCTCCAGGTAGCTGTGACTACAAAGAGGCCCCATTCCTGAAAGATAACTTGGGGCAACCTTAGCGACATATTTCATCCCTTCCCCATAATCTGGTAGTAACCTAGAAATGTTACCCATAGACAGGTAAACAGGAAATCTCAAACATAAGGAATAAAGAGACAACCATTCTCCATAAATAATTATTAATTATAATAAGTATAAATCAAATTCTTTAAGCAACTAGACAAGGTTATTTGGGAGAAACAACTGAGATGACTAACCATAACATATCCAAACATATTAAAAGTATGAAAATTCAGCCAGTATATTAGCACAGGAAAAGATGAGCAGGTCGCTGGAGCAAACTGGGAAGTCCAGAAGAAAAGCACATGTGTGTACATTAATCCATGAAAAAAATAAAAAATTAACAGAGAAAGATTGGATTACTAAATAAGTTCAGTTGTTCCCTTCAATTAAGATGAAATTAGAATGCTACCGAATGCCATACCCAAAATAAAGTTACAGAATGATTAAATAACAAAAATATAAAAAAATTTTAAGTAAACTACAACTTGAACTTTACCTTAGAAATAAAAACAATGTAACCTAAACATTTGTACTTAAACATTTGTAAACATTTGTACATTCATATTAATCTGAAATTAAAAATATATATATATTAAAAATATTTTAAGTGGAATGTTGGCTTTTTAATCTTGAGGATTGGGAAAGGATTTCTTATGGATGTAAAAGCCACCAGCCAAAGAAAATAATTAACAGACTGACTAATGTAAAAATCTTAGAACATTTTTTGATAAGGATCATCATCAATAACAATAATTATAAAAGACAATATTGAGAGATATTTGGAAAAACTTTAAGAGACAAAGTAGTAATTATGATTGTATATAAATTGCCACTGTGTTAATAAGAAAGTAAAAGTGGGTAAAAGATGTAAAGAATTCACAGAAAAGAAAACTGCACAATTAACATTAGTGAAATTATACTACTGTTTGTAGTAATCAGGGAAATTGAAAGAAAACAATATAGTGACATATTTTTACTCACCAGACTATAAAAACTCTTAAAGTCTGCTATACATTTTGGGGAAAGTAAGGAGAAATAGTTGCTTTTATAACCTACCATTGGGAATTTTAAGTCATAAACCATTTTTGGAGGGCATTTTGTCAGTATCTGTCAAAATGTAACGTTTATGGAAACTATGTGCATGAATTTTACTTCTTTATATTTAGCCCATAGAAATGCATATTCATATATAAGGAAGTTAACTGTTGTATTCTTTTAAGAGTAAATAATTCCATCTAATTTCTGCAGATCAGAGAGCAGCCAAAGAAATCGTGGTGTGTCGATTCTGTGCAATGCAACGCACACGGCAAATAATGATGTACATACATATAGACTGACAATAAGGAGTCGTCACACTAAACTACTAACACAATGATCCATTTCACATTGTGGGTTTTAAGATCTCCTTTACATTCCTCAAATGCATATATGTGAATGTGTGTGTATGAGATAAAGGGAGTGTGTCTAAATGCATAAGAAATGATGAGTATAAAAACTTGCTTAAGCTATTCCAAGCAAGAGAATGTGGCTTCTTTTGAGCTAAATTTTTCATGGCAGAGAAATGGCTAGATTTGTGAAGCCATTTAGGAAGTTGGATCAAGAGGACATTATGACAGATTGGATAGAGAGATGAAGAAGTGGGCAAAGTAAGACTGACGGTTAGTCTGTGGCTGACAGAAGCATTATACTTGAATAGTGGTGATATTTACTGATATTAACTTTGATAAAATTAGGGGGAGGGTTTGCAAGTTTAATTGTGAGCATGCTTATTTTCAGATGCCTTTGAGTCATCTGTGCAGTGATGACCAGGATACAGATGATGTTTAGGAAGCTGAAAGAAAATAATCAGGCCTGATGTGGTCTGTGAATACATAACACGCACACAAAAAGAGAAAAGAGGAGAAATGTAAGGTATTCCATTGCACATGAATGAACAGGGAGAAGAAGATGAGCTTGAGAAAGAGACAGAAACAGGAGGCCAGGTGGTAGAGGAAAATCAGGAAGATCCTATGGTACAGGAGCCAAAAGTAGAGATTTCAAGACGAGAGTGAGTAATGATGATAAAGTCTTCTGAGGACATAAATTTAATGTCCATTGTATTTAACAGTACAAATGCTTTGGTTTGAACCTGCCACCCTCAGAATATGGGGCCTGTGACCTACTCACTGAGCCACAGGCACCACCCTCATCTTACTTTTTCTATTGGCCAGAGCGTATTACACAATCAAACTTAAAATCAGATCAGAGAACTATGCCCCGTCTCTTTGATGAGAGGAATTGAAATTACATACCAAAAAAGTATGTGTATTGAGAAAAGTAAAGGATAAGGTTTAGAACCAATATGCAATGTACCACAAGAGGTGAGGAAGTAGAAATATCAAACTATAGGCTACGTCACACTAAATACAGATACAGAGGTAGTCTAGCTAGGATGTAGGATTTTCATGGCATTTGTAAAGAATTTGTTCCCTGTATTATTCTATTTTATGTTGACCTGCAAACAATTATTTTTGATATTTTGTATTGATTCTTTCTTGTTTTACACTTATTTATTAGAAAATGTATATTGTGTGCTCTTATTCTGGTATTCAACTTCAAACAGGATATACATTTTTGTCTACTTGGCATAAATCATAGTACAAAATCTATTCCAAATACTACTTCTCATCAACTTTATGTTATTATGTTTACCATAAAATAAACATTTAATTAAATATAAACTATAAACATCATCCATCTTCTTGTGGGGGGCCAGAGAGTTTTTCCCCACCTGATGATGAACCCAATGTTCTTGATAGTATGACTGGGGTCCATAAGATAGGAAAGGTTAAATGCCTCTGAAATCATGCCTTCACAGAAGCCTACATGGTTCTTTGGTTTAAAATTTTTAATTTATAATGATTTACATATTTTATAATTTACAAAGCAATATAATGTTGGCCAGCTACACTATATCTGTGAGACTAGGCTATATGAAAATAGTCCTTCTTAACTGTTTTCATTTTCAATAACCATTTTTGGAAATTCTTTTTCCAGAACAAATTATTATATGCTCAATAGAAAATGAAGAAATATTAATCTGCATTAAATCACTTGCTATAGGACACACCCTACATTGAGCCCCAAAAGTCTAAACATTGAACAATAGGTGGTATGTTTAAAAGACAAATCAATAGAGGAGAAGCTGAAGGAATCAAATGTGTAGAAGATTTAATATTTTAACCTGTGGGGATGTCAATTAAAGTTCAGAGGAAAGTAAATGTCTATAATTAGTACCTGTTAACTGCTTTTGGCCTTCAGGCTCACCCTGCCCAATGATGCATAATTATTAAAACATTTTCTTACCAGCCGGCACCAAAGGATTAAATATGTGTAAAAGTGCTTTGAAAATTGTAAAGTTATAAAACAAGGTAGCTGGTATTATCATTATTATTATGAAATGTTACACTGAGTGGGCAGACCATTTGAAATTTCATAAATAAATATTTAGTTATTGATAAACTTTGAATACTATGTGTACACTATAACGAGTGGCTATAGAGGTTATTTCAGCCATTAATGACAAAAATCCAAGTCAAATTTAAGATTTGACTTAGAGGTGTCCTTCTAATTTTGTGGTATTAATGCCACCAATTTATTTTCAAATATAAACTTTTTCACAGAATTAATGTGAAGAAAGAATATACTTTCCCTATGTTTTTATACAGGTTTAAGGAGAAGACACTCTGCAAAGCAGTGCTATATATCAATCATGTTCATGTCCATTTACCTATTTAGAATCAAAGAGAAACAATGATCAGAAAGGCTCTAATATTGCCTACCATTGTATAACATGTAAACATTGAATGATGGGTCTGAATGAACATCTATCATATTCTTAGCCCAATATGCATATTTGATGCATAATATTAATTTATAGATTTAATGTTATACCATATATTTACATATCTATATTTAAAATTACTACTGACTAAAATTAAAATTCCATACAAGTTTATTCTATGAGTTATGAGCTAAGAGAGGTATGAAGCTATTAACTAAATCTTTATATCTCCAGCATTATTCCATTGAAAAATAACATTAAGTTTGCAGTTGTTGGATTTGTTTTTTGAGACACTTTCCCATGTGACCCAATGACTAAAGTACATCATTCTACACTCATGATCTACTGACTGGCTTGGCTGAAGGGCTTGTGATAGGCTTGCTTCATTCAGTCATCCTTTCATCCATTCATTCAGGCACCTTCCATGTACCACAGATACCAATAATTATTCAATAACAGGACAATTATTTTAATGAAGAATAGATCTACTGGGCAGTACCTATGGCTCAAAGGAATAGGGCGCTGGCTCCATATGCCAGAAGTGGCGGGTTCAAACCCAGCCCTGGCCAAAAACTGCAAAACAAACAAACAAACAAACAATAAATCTACTTAGGAAAAGATGGAAGTTCTTTGATATAAAAATTGATGGGTGTCTTTTCAGAAGTGTTCTAGTCACATTTAAGGCAGAGATATGAGAGCATGGTGGTTTGGAGGGAGCAACAGGTGGTTCCATATGGCTGAATAGTATAGTATACGGATTATAGTATATGAGAAACTGTCAAGCCAGAGAATCAGAAGCCGATGATTGTTTATTTTACTCAAAGATAAGAAGTAAAGAGTAATTTGTCTATAGAAAATACTAGATATTTTTATGCACCATGCTGGGAAAAGAAAGGCATCTTGCTAGACATCCATAGTCAAACATGAGGTTACAGAATATAAAAATAAGAAATAACTTTTATGAGTCATGAAAATTAGAACTTTTTCCAATTGTCTGAAAGATGATATTCTACTATGTACACTGCAGATTGAATGAGACAGAATAAGATTCAGAACTAGTGGGTAGAGGAAACTCTAACTGAAATTATGACTAAGAGCAGTTAGAATATGTCAGGCCAAAGCTGGTTAAGGTGGAGCTTCTTTCAGAGTCAATGGCCAAAAGAAGGTGAGAAGAATACTAGAATGGCAGCTATCTCCATTCATCATGAAGAACAGACAACAGAAAAGGAGAATGTGCCTACAGTGCATCTTACAAGGGTACATGTGAAATTTACTAAATGTAGAATATAAATGTCTTAACACAATAACTAAGAGGGTGCCGTGAAGGCTATGTTAATCAGTTTGATGAAAATATTTCAGATTGTATATAAAACCAGCATGTTGCACCCCATGATTGCATTAATGTACACAGGTATAATTTAATAAAAAAAAAAAAAAAGAAAGAAAGAAAAGGAGAATGGTATTAAGAATCAGAGAAAGTGCTTTCAATAAAATCAATGAGCAGCAAGAAACCGAGTATAATGCAAGGTAAGTTTGGACTTATGTTCTCAATAATTCTTAAAAAAAAAAAAAAAAAAAAAAATTGCAGCTTTGGTATTACAGTAAGCAGTCACAAAAATAGATTTCTTTCTGAGATTAGAGAAAAGAAAGTGTAAACTAAAGCTCAATTGTGAAGAAAGGATACAACATGGTTTACCAGAGACACCAGCTGCCAGAACATCTGAGATAGAAGATAAAGCTTTAGATAAAAAAGAAAAAACTAGGTGTGAATGCCTCGACTGGGCTGAGAAAGGACCCCATTAGCAGGTCTTCAAGGAGTCAAACACTGGGAGGAACTGGCATGCAGGAACGGGTACCTACACAGGGAGATGCCTAAGGCAAGGACATTAACCAGGCCAAAGACTCGTGAGCAGCTGATGGAGAAGTCAGATCCAATGGAAGCATTTAAAGAAGTAATTCCTGGCCTCCTCTGAGAGGTGCTGTTCTACTATGTGCTGGTGAAGCCAAGGAATCATAGGCTCCCATCCAGAAGGAGAGTTAAAGGACAAAAATTTAGCAAGTAACCTGGTGGATTAGAGCTGCATCAAGAGAGAAGGTTGAAGAATGCACAACAACCCCGCTGAAGTGAGCTGCGACCCCAAGGATACAAACAAAAGTGCCTAGACTGCAGCTGGTCAGTGCTGATTCTGTGACACGAGACTGAGGAGAGGATGGTCGGTTGAGAGGGAACTGAGGTACAAAACAGCAGCCATTTTTGGCAACAATAGGGCTCACTCCCAGATATTCTAAAGCCACACCCCCTGTCTCCCTGGGCAACCAGAGAAGGCCGGGCATCTTCTCAGGTGGCAACCACCGTGGAACAGATCTGGGATGAAAATGCAGGCCCCGGGAATTTAGCAGGGACAGAAACAAATTCCCACAAAGTTGTTCTGTTCTGTTCTGTCAGTAACATCAATCAGGGGTAGGGCTGGAACTGAGTGAACACCCCCCCAGCCTCCATCAAGCACCTGAGGTTGTCAGGCCTCACCTCCCCTGCTGGATAGAGGCAGAGCGAAGGAGCCTGGCTGAGCACATATAAATTTCCTTGTGATTCAGGCAGGTGCTAACCCCTAGATTATCTAGGTCACAGCCCTGCGGAGCTATCAGTGACTGGGTGTGACAGAGGTGCAAGGTGGGGAAGGAGGCATCAACCTTCCCAGACTAATCTATTTGCTGGGTGGGTCCTCCTGACTTCACAGAGCACCGGAGCAAGTCATATCTGAGTTGTCACCAGACCCCTGTGATTCAGTTGCCAGAGACCTTTTAAACTCTCCCAGCTGAGACAGGTGCTGACTGACACAATTGATTTGGTGGTTCCCTGGGTGTGTGGTTGTAGTAAGGTTTGATTTTCCTTTTCCAATTGTTGCCTGTGGGGGGCAGGGTGACTAAATTGCTGGTATTTTTCCACAGCTGATACTTCATCCCAGAGTAACTGTTTTATTAGAGTTGGACAGAGACCAGCTAAAAATAAGACAGAACCACTTAGCGCCACCACACCAAACAGGTCCTCAGTTTCTCAGGCCATAGCACGGTACAAACCTCAACACAGCTCCAGGGTAAAAGTCAAATGGTGTAAAATAATCATGGGGAAGAATCAGCACAAAAACTCTGGTAACATGAATAATCAGAATAGATCAACCCCTCTCCCCCAAGAAAAGATATGGCAGATGTAACTGAAGATCCCATTCATAAACAGCTGGCCTAGATGTCAGAAATCAAATTCAGAATTTGGATTACAAACAAGATTAATGGAATGAAGGAAAATTTGGAATTAGAAATTCGAGGAGCAATTCAAAAGTCAGAATTAGAAATTCAAGGAGAAATTCAAAAGTTGTCTCAAGAATTTAACAAATTTAAAGACAAAATCACCAAAGATTTTGACGCACTGAATCAAGAATTTGCAGCCCTCAAAGATCTGAAAAATACAGTAAAATCCCCAGTAACAGAGTGGAGCAAGCAGAAGAAAGTATTTCGGACATTGAAAACAAGCTTTTGAATGCTCCCAAACTCTCAAAAAGGAAGAGAAATGGAGAGCAAAAATGGATCATTCTCTCAGAGAACTCTGGGATAATTTGAAGAAGGCTAATATCCACCTCATTGGAATCCCTGAAAGTGATGAAGTGGCCTCACAAGGCACAGAGGCCCATCTGCATGAAATTATGAAAGATAATTTTCCAGACATGCCTAGAGATTCTGGAATTCAGATAGCAGACAGTTTCAGAACCCCAGCACAACTCAACCCAAATAAGACATCCCCCAGGCATATCATAATTAACTTCACAAAAGTTAATATGAAGGAGAAAATTCTGAAAGCATCCAGACGTAAGAAAGCCATTACCTACAAAGGGAAGAATATTAGAATGACTGTAGATCTCTCTGCTGAAACTTTTCAAGCCAGAAGAGGGTGGTCATCGACTTTTAATCTCCTAAAGCAAAATAACTTTCAATCCTAGATCCTGTATCCAGCTAAACTGAGTTTTATTTATGATGGAGAAATTAAATACTTTAATGACATTCATATGTTGAAGAAATTTGCCATAACCAAACCAGCTCTTCAGGATATTGTCAGAACTATCCTCCATAATGACCAGCCCAATCCTCTACCGCAAAAGTAAACTCACTCAGAAACTTTTGATCAAACTCCAACTTCCACAGTGGCGAAAGGATTAAAAATGTCCACTAGACTTTCAAAAAAGTTGATACCCAAAATTTTACCAGACTTATCAATACTCTCCATTAATGTAAATAGCTTAAACTGTCCTCTAAAGAGGCACAGGTTAACTGACTGGATACAAAAACTCAGGACAGATATTTGCTGCATACAAGAGTCACATCTTACCTTAAAAGATAAATATAGACTCAGGGTGAAAAGATGGTCATCCATATTTCAGGCAAATGGTAATCAGAAAAAAGCAGGGGTTGCAATTCTATTTGCAGACACAATAGGCTTTAAACCAACAAAAGTAAAGAAGGATAAGAATGGTCACTTCATATTTATTAAGGGTAATACTCAATATGATGAGATTTCAATTATTAATATTTATGCACACAACCAGAATGTACCTCAATTTATAAGAGAAACTCTAATAGACATGAGCAACTTGATTACCTCCAGCTCCATAATAGTTGGAGATTTCAATACTCCTTTGGCATTGTTGGATAGATCCCCCAATAAGAAACTGAGCAAAGAAATTTTAGATTTAAACCTAACCATCCAACATTTGGATTTAGCAGGCATCTACAGAACATTTCATCCCAACAAAACTGAATACACATACTTCTAATCAGCCAATTGAACATACCCCAAAATTGAACACATCTTAGGTCACAATTCTAACCTCAGTAAATTTAAAAGAATATAAATTATTCCTTGCATCTTCTCAGACCATCATGGAATAAAAGTTGAACTCAGTAACAACAGGAACCTGCATACTAATACAAAGACATGGAAATTAAATAACCTTATGCTGAATGATAGCTGGGTCAGAGATGAGATTAAGAAGGAAATTCCCAAATTTTTGGAACACAACAACCATGAAGACAGGAATTGTCAGAACCTCGGAGATACTGCAAAAGCAGTCCTAAGAGGGAAATTTATAGCACTACAAGCCTTCCTCAAGAGAATGGAAAGAGAGGAAGTTAACAACTTAATGGGACATCTCAAGCAACTGGAAAAGGAAGAACATTCCAATCCCAAACCCAGTAGAAGAAAAGAAATAACCAAAATTAGAGCAGAATTAAATGAAATTGAAAACAAAAGAATAATACAACATATCAATTAATCATACAGCTGTTTTTTTGATAAGGTCAATAAAATAGATAAAACTTTAGACAACCTAATCAGAAAAAAGAGTAAAATCTCTAATCTCATCAATCAGAAACGACAAAGATGAAATAACAACAGACTACTCAGAACTCCAAAAAATTATTAATGAATACTACAAGAAACTTTATTCTCAGAAATATGAAAATCTGAAGGAAATTGACTGATACTTGGAAGCACGTCATCTTCCAAGACTTACCCAGAATCAACTGGAAATCCTGAACAGGCCCATGTCAAGTTTGGAAATAGCATCAACTGTACAAAACCTCCCTAGAAGAAAAGCCCAGTACCAGATGGTTTCACGTCAGAATTCTACCAAACCTTTAAAGAGGAATTAGTACCTATATTACTCAACCTGTTCCAAAAAGTAGAAAAAGAAGGAAGACTGTCACTTGTTTTTTCTTGGTAGGATTTATGAGTGTAAAAGTTTAAAAGTGCTAAGTAAAACTATGTTGTAATCTCTTGTGTGTGTTATATATCTGATTTCTAGGGTGTGAAAATGTTATTAAAAAAAAATAAAATGATAACCAAAACCAAAGTAAACTGCTGAGATAAACAAATTAGTTAATTAAAAAACTAATAGTCTGACTATACATGTATATGTATATATGTGTGTGGCTTTAAAAAAGTGTTTAAATCAAACATTTTATCACTAAAACAGTAAAAAATTGGATGTCTTTTTGTTCATGTGACTTTAGTAATCTTTGGTAAATAAAACCAGTTTTAAAATTGTTATTACTATTCAGATGTTTTAAGGTGTTAAAATTGCTGCTTCATTAATATTTTAAATTGTGATCTGACTGTGAGCTTATAGTCTTAGTTATGAGCCTCTGAATTCTCAGGTATAGATAAGTGGCCGCAGTGAGGCCTGGGGATATGTTCTCAGTGGCTAGACCAAGAGCTATAAGACACAATGTAGTCTACCTACCCCCTTCTTTCCTGCCCCAGCTTTACCCACTGGGTATTCTGGGAGGAACTGGATCCTTCAGTCATCCTGTTTTCTGTCTTGAACTCTATACCTGGTAAGTGAATTAAGGGAACCAATAAGCCTATTCCTTGTAACCATCTCTGGTGCTACCTGGCTACATGAGACCTAGATGGACCAGAAAAATACATTAGATTATACCTATGCTGTGGTTTCAAAACTATTTTCAGTAGTTAATATTCTTAAATTCCTGTTATATTAGTTTAGAAAGAATTATCATAAAATTAGTCATTTGCAAGATAAAACACTAAAATAGTAACTGTCAAACATAAGTTTATGTACCTTGACATCTTATTTTTATGTAACAAAAACTAAATGTATTTAGATATAGAAAACTAACCATACTTATGTGTACTAATGAAATTGGAGACTGATAACGGTCAATAACAGTTCACAGTTATTTTAACTTGCTAAAGTTTCCTAAGAATTGACATGATTATTATATGGATTATTATATGTAATTAAAACTGCTAGATAAAAGAGAAATAATTTTGATAACCAAATAAACATTTTTTTAATGGAAAGGTTCTATAAGACATAGAAATACTAATAATTTTGTTAAAAAAGATAATTTTTTCTATGGGTTTTAAGAACTGTTTTAAACAAAATAAGTAAATAATAATTAAAACTAAATGATGTAAAAGTTAAAAGTAAAGGTTAAAAAAGGTTTATAAAAATCTTAACTTATAATGAAATTGAGTAAAATTATATGGATTGGTTTATAAGATATTAAAATTAGCTTTATTATTCATACACTAGTATAATGCTAAAATTTATTTTATCCCTTTTGAACAAGATTTTTATATGTAAACATAAAAGAGGTAAAGTCTCCATCTTTCTTTAAGGCTGCATAATATTCCATAGATATGGATTTTGGTGCTATTACTGGACAATGCCTGAAATCTGGCTCTATTTAAATGACTAAAACTTTTGGATATCCAGCATTGTTTTTCTCCAATCAATCTACACATATGAGAAGAAACTTATGAGAACAGCATATGAGAAATATGTCCAGGTTTGAGGACCTATACAGAAACTCCATCCTCTTATTTACCTGAGATTATTTTATTTTCAGAATCTGGCCATGAAGCTGAGATCACCAACTCAGAGTTTTCAAACTGGAGAATGCTTTCTCCTTGGGGATAGCTGGCTTAGTGCCACAGCTGAGAACTGACTGAGATGGATGCAGAGAAGTGTAGCTAGTGCAAGATAAAAGTTTGAAATTGGCATAGGCTTCCATAGTCTTCCAAACTTCCTCTCTACATGCTTATATGGACAGAGTAAGGGGGATATATAGTAAAACAACTTAACTTGAATTCTTAGATTATAATTTAAATACATTTACATGTTTTATCATTTACTTCGTAATATATCCATGTTTCTTTTAAAATAAAAATGATGTTGTGGTCTCCTTATTGTAGAAGAAAAATGCTTGAGGTTGCTGCTTTCTCCCATGGCTTCATATCTCTCTGATATATTGTCTGCAAAGAGTATTTGGTTTGATAAATGTGGACTAATCCACCATACATTCATTTATTTATTCAATCACTGATGCAAAATTTGTTGATCACTTGTTAAGTTCCAAGTACTGTGTCTTATGCTTGGGAAACAAAGATAAACAAGACTAGTTAAAAAGTAAAACTTATAAACAAGTTAAGTACAGCATGTTAAGTCTAAAGATGGAGGTGGCCCACATTTGAGAATGGGGGTAGATAGTTGAGCCAGAATTAGGAGGATATTTTCTTAGGAGCAGCTTCTCAGATAAGTAGGGTTCAACCAAAGCAAGAGACAGAAGGGGAAGAGTAGAAGAGGTATCTAGAGAAAAGTAGGCGTATTTACAAATTCCTCCTCCACATGCAGATTCACATGTTATTAAGAGTTTGAACCAGAATATTCCTAGAAAATATTTAAATGGTCACTGTCAGACTCTGCCGATTACTGCAAGAAATTGGAATAGAACTCCAAGCTCTTAAGGGAAAATGTGGCCCAATAGAGACCACGGTTTTAGCTTTGATTTGAAACCCTGAGCAGAGCCCAGCCATGCTGTGTTGGAGTGTCGAATTGTGGAGCAGACACAAACTGCTATGGAACTTTACCTAAGAAACACCAACAATGTAACCCGAACATTGGTACTCTCATATTAATCTGAAATTAATAACCAAAAAACAAACAAAAATAAATGAATTTTGTTTTAAGCCACTGTGATAATTCATTTTGCAGCAACAGAAGTCTAATACAGTCAGGAATACCACTCTGAATAGCTAATCTTTACTCTCTTCCTGGCAAGTACAAGTACCTCATTTTTCTGATTATAAAAGCAATAGCTGTACACTTAAAAACATGTGTCTAGGATATAGAGCACACCCCACAGGTGAAAGTCTCAACCACACCTTGAACTTTACCTAAGAAACACAAATGATGTAACCTGATCTTTTGTACTCTCATATTAATCTGAAATTAAAAACCAACCAACCAACAAACAAAACCAACAAAAAAGAACTTGTGTATAGATATTAATACAGAAGTAAATATAAGCCAGTGTAGTTCTAATGTCTGGTCCAGGGCAATATCGTATGAATGATGGCTCCTTGAATTATCCAGTGTGGTATCCTAGAATGATACCTGCCCCATCAGCATTCGGAGTTTTACTTCCAAGTTTTTGTTTGTTTGTTTCAAGGAAAACAAAATACTGAAGAAAAAATATATAGCTCCTGCATAGTTATATATTCTTTTTCTTCAGTGAATGCAATTTGAGAATTTCCCCAGTTTCATTTAAATTTAGCAATGAAAAAGAAGCTTGAGGAGAAACCAATAACATTAAAATTGTAACAAAGTAGAAATGATCAGAATCCTATTTTTATAAATAAAATATTTTCATTTCCTATACCTATAAAAGAGTCAAAAACTGAGATTGCAATAAAATTCAATAAAAATGCATCATAGAAATTGTCAAATGGTGAAATGGCCAAATGTGAATGAGAAGGAGAAAGTGGACAGAATTTAGAACTAGCTATTAAGAGATCGGAAGGCTGGAATTTATTCTATCACTCACAATTCAGAATGTCAACATACCAGAGTTGTTAAATGCGGCCCCCACCACTATTGGTTACTCTCATTTATCCCACTTTTTCCCCTACTTGATTCATGGGGAACAAAGTCAGTTTTTAATGAGAACTTATAATATAAGAGATTATGATATATAATTTTTTTGCAATTTTTTATAACTAAAAATTTCCAACATGCACAAAATAATAGAGAATAGTATAATGAATCCTGTTTACTCATTTCCCTGGTTTAACCATCAGCATTCAAAAATTTACTTTTGTGTATTGCCTCCTCCCAACTTTTTTGTGCTGTAGTAATTTAAAGCCATTCTGACATAATGTTATTTCTACTGTAAGAACCACCTGATTTTGTTAGAAATTACAAATATGTCTTATTGTGGAGGGAGGGGCAAGATGGCCGACTGGAGGCAGCCCCCGACAGAAGCTCCTGTCCAGAGGGAAGGATAACATCCAGAAAGTACCCAATTAAGCTGAAGACTGGGAGCCCAGCCTAGAGTGAAGTGGGATAACTGCAGGTCACCTCTGCTGAGGCAAGGTGTGACTCCATGAAAGCAAACTTCAGGTACAAAATTCATCAGAAAGGAAAAGTGTCCATCCCCTCCCCCAAGAATGCTTTTTCTTTCTTTTTTTTTTTTTTTTCCTTTTTCTCTTTGTTTGCTTCTGTAGGTTTTCTACAGGCTAGTGGTGAACTGAGGACCTCTTGTCTCACCCCATGGGTGAGAG
This sequence comes from Loris lydekkerianus, assembly GCA_963574355.1. Taxonomy (NCBI): domain Eukaryota; kingdom Metazoa; phylum Chordata; class Mammalia; order Primates; family Lorisidae; genus Loris; species Loris lydekkerianus. The sequence goes on from CAUYPK010041643.1 coordinate 29,980, forward strand.
CTGTAGGAAGTGGGGACTACTTCCCCAAAGGGACCCTGCTAGGACTCTGAACATTCTCTTGCTAGGCAGAAAAATTGAGCTAATGTTTTCCCTGCCATTCTGAACTTCCAGTCCACCCTTCTCCCCTCACCTGATGAACCAGAAGCCCAACCCCTGCAGAGACTATGGACGGAGGCTCATGAGCAGCCTCTACTCCCAGTCTGCTGGACCAAGAGCCCCACCCCCTGCCAGGCCAGAGACTGCTAGAGCTGCGCTCACCCTGCGCCCAGCACCCTCCCTGCCTCTGTGCAGTGTGGGACCAGAGACTGCTAGAGCTGCAATCCCACACCCTGTCCCTGCCACCCTCCTTGCCTCAGTGCCAAGCCCCCACCCAGCCAGAGACTACTACAGCCACACATCCCACACCCTGCCCCCAGAGTCCTCCCTACTTCTATGCCACTAGGGGCCGGAGACTGCTAGAGCCAAGCATCCTGCACCCTGCCGCCAGCGCCTTCTGTGCCTCTGTGCTGCGCAGGGCCAGAGACTGCTAGAGTTCTGCCAGGCAATGCACCCCTGCCTGGCTAGAATTGTGAGCCAAGTGCTCTCCTTGCCAAAGTTACCAGGCACCAGACACAGCCAGAATCATGTGCAACGTCCCCTTCCCTACTGCTGGATCTGTGTGCCCCATGGTCCTGGAGCTGCTCCTACAGTCAGAACTCACTGGCTTTGGTACTGGCAGGGGAGATGCGCAGGGTCACTTTCCACAAAGATCCAACAACAATAGAGTGATCCCGCCGGGGTCTAATCTTGGAGAGATACCTCCCTTACTCTGAGGACTGCCCGAGAAAACCAGAACTCACACTATAGGGATACTGGTGCTGCAGAGGGGCAGGGGCAAAGACGTGGTAGCTGAGGGACAAAAGCATTTGCTGACTTGTTACCCTCAGGATTAGACTAAGTCCAAGTGGAACACTCACCAGTAGCTATTGAGCACCTGAGGCAGGCAGGCCTCAGCTCCCCCAGCCAGCTGGTAGCAGAGGGTATTGATGGGGTTGTAGGGGCATTGACCTTCCTTTGACTCTGACAGGTGCTAAGCCCTGGCACATCTGCTTATTGGAGGGAGCAGGATTGCAGCCTTGTGGAGTCACCAGTGAGTGGGTGTGAAAAAGAAGGAAAGTGGAGAAAGAGACTTGGCCCCTGGTCCAACTCTGCTACCAGGTGGGCCTTTTTGACTCCATAGAGCACCGGAGCGAGCCAAATCTGAGCAGTCAGTACACCTTTGCCATCTAGTTGCTGGAGATCTTTCGAACTCTCCCACTTGAGAGTTCATATTGACTGGGTCAATTGGTTCAGAAACCCTAACCTGGACCAATCACTCAAGGACCCTCTCGGTGGTACCCTGGTTGTGCAGTAATGGGAAGGGTTGATTTTCCTCTTCCAGTTGTTGTCCATGGAAGGTGGGGTGTCTTAGTTGCTTATATTGCTCCACAGCTAAGACATAACTAGAGTCACTGATCCACTAGGACAGGCGTTCTCAAACTGCGGCCTGTGGGCCACATGAAGTGGTGTGAATTCTATTTGTTCCCATTTTGTTTTTTACTTCAAAATAAGATATGTCCAGTGTGCATAGGAATTTGTTCATAGTTTTTTGTTTTAAACTATAGTCCGACCCTCCAACAGTCTGACGGACAGTGAATCAACCCCCTGTTAAAAAAGTTTGAGGATGCCTGCACTAGGATCAGACAAGAACCAGAAGAATACAAGACACAGCTACCTACCCCCACCACACCAAGCAGGTTTCCTCAGCCTCGACTGTGATACTGTATGGGTTCTTTGCAAGGCTAAAGGGGGAAAAGCTGCAGTCATCAGTCTCAGATCCTTAACAAAGGGCTGGTTAACCACAACTCTAGGAACTCCCAATCCAATTTTCCTTACCTGACCACTGGTGAAAAACAATCATGAGGTGGAATCAGTGGAAAAACTCTGGCAATATGAATAATCAGAGTAGATCAGCTCCCCCAGGGAACGATAAAGCAGACACAGCACAAGATCCCATTTATAAACAAATGGCTGAGATGTCAGAAATTGAGTTCATAATTTGGATAGCAAATAAGATAAACAAAATGGAAGAAAAGATGGAATTAGAATTCCGAGCAGTAATTCAAAAGATGTCTCAAGAACTCAATGAATTCAAAGACAAAATGACCAAAGATTTTGACACATTGAAGCAAGAATTTGCAGCCCTCAAAGATCTGAAAAATGCAGTAGAATCCCTCAGTAACAGAATGGAACAGGCATAAGAAAGGATCTCTGACATTGAAGACAAAGCTTTTGAATGCTCCCAAATGCTCAAAGAGGAAAAAAGGTGGAGAACAAAAATGGATCATTCTCTCAGAGAGCTCTGCAATAATTCAAAGAGACCTAATATTCGCCTTATAGGAATACCTGAAGGTGATGAGCTTGCTGCAAAGGATACAGATGCTTTACTTCATGAAATAATCAAAGAGAAATTTCCAGCCATGTCAAGAGATTCTGAAATTCAGATAGCAGACAGTTTCGGAACACTAGTACCACTCAACCCAAATAAAAATTCTCATAGATATATAATTAACTTCGCCAAAGTTAATATGAAGGAGAAAATTCTGCAAGCTATAAGACATAAGAAAACCATAACCTACAAGGGAAAGAACATTAGAATGACTGCAGATCTCTCTGCTGAAACCTTTCAAGCTAGAAGAGGGTGGTCATTGACCTTTAATCTCCTTAAACAAAATAACTTTCAACTCAGGATCCTGTATCCAGCTAAACTGAGTTTCATCTATGATGGAGAAATTAAATACTTTAATGATATTCACATGTTGAAGAAATTCACCATAACTAAACCAGCTCTTCAGGATATTCTCAGACCTATCCTCCATAATGAACAACATAATCCTCCACCACCAAAGTAAACTCATTCAGAAACTTTTGATCAAATTCCAATTTCCATAGTGGTGAAAGGATTAAAAATGTCCTCTGGAGTTTGGAAAAACTCAACACCCAAAACTCTATTTGGCTTATCATTACTCTCAATTAATGTGAATGGCTTAAATTGCCCTCTAAAGAGATACAGTTTGGCTGACTGTATGCAAAAACTCAGGCCAGCATTCAAGAATCTCACCTTACCTTAAAAGATAAATATAGACTCAGGGTGAAGGGATGGTCATCTATAATTTAGGTAAATGGAAATCAGAAAAAAGCAGGTGTTGCAGTTTTATTTGCAGATACAATAGGCTTTAAACAAATTAAACTAAGGAAAGATAATGATAGTCACTTCTTATTTGTTAAGGGCAGCACTCAACATGATGAGATTTCAATTATCAATATTTATGCACCCAATCAGAATGCACCTCAATTTATAAGAGAAACTCTAACTGACATGAGCAACTTGATTTCCCCCAGCACCATAATTGTCGGAGACTGTAACACTCCTTTGGCAGTGTTGGATAGATCTTCCAAAAAGAAACTAAGCAAATAAATTTTAGACTTAAACTTAACCATTCAACATTTGCATCTAACAGACATCTATAGAACATTTCATCCTAAGAAAACTGAATATACATTCTTCTCATTAGCCCATGGATTATCCTCCAAAATTGATCACATTTTAGGTTATAAGTCTAACCTCAGCAAATTTAAAAGAATAGAAATCATTCCTTGTATTTTCTCAGACCATCATGGAATAACAGTTGAAGTCAGTAACAACAGGAATCTGCATACACATACAAAAGCATTGAAACTAAATAACCTCATGCTGAATGATAGCTGGGTCATAGACTAGATTAAGAAGGAAATTACCAAATTTTTGAAACAAAACAATAATGAAGACATGATCTATCAGAAACTCTGGAATACTGCGAATGCAGTCCTAAGAGGAAAATTTACAGCTTGCAACACTATAAGAGAATGGAAAGAGAGAAAATCAATAACTTAATGGGATGTCTTAAGCAACTGGAAAGGGAAGAACTTTCCAATCCTAAATCCAGCAGAAGAAAAGAAATAGCTAAAATTCGAGCAGAACTAAATGAAATTGAAAACAAAAGAATCATGCAACAGATCAACCAATTAAAGAGTTGGTTTTTTGAAAAGGTCAATAAAAGAGATAAACTGTTGGCTAACCTAACCAGAAGTAGAAGAGTAAAATCCCTAATTTCATCAATCAGAAATCATAAAAGCCAAATAACAACAGACTCCTCAGAAATTCAACAAATCCTTAATGAATACTACATAAAACTCTACTCTCAGAGCTATGAAAATCTGAAGGAAATAGATCAATACTTGGAAACATGCCACCCTCTGAGACTTAGCCAGAAAAAAGTGGAAATGTTGAACAAGCCTATAACAAGCTCTGAAATAGCATCAACTATAAGAAATCTCCCCCCAAAGACAAGCCCAGGACCAGATGGCTTCACATCAGAATTCTACCAAACCTTTAAAGAGAAATTTGTACCTATATTACTTAACCTTTTCCAAAACATAGAAAAAGAAGAAATACTTCCCAACACATTCTATGAAGCAAATATCACCCTGATACCCAAACCAGGAAAAGACCCAATAAGAAAAGAAAATTATAGACCAATATCTCTAATGAATATTGATACAAAAATATTCAATAAGATCCTAGGAAACAGAATCCAACAACACATCAAACAAAATATACATTACAACCAGGTGGGTTTCATCTGAGGATCCCAAGAATGGTTCAATATATGTAATTCTATAAATATAATATCCATAAATATAATACATCACATAAACAAATTAAAAAACAAGAACCATATGATTCTCTCAATTGATGCAGAAAAAGCTTTTGAAAATATCCAGTATCCTTTCTTGATCAGAATACTTAAGAAAATAGGTATAGAAGGAACATTTCTTAAACTGTTAGAGGCCATCTATAGCAAACCCAACACCAATATCATATTGAATGGAGTGAAATTGAAAACTTTTCCACTCAGATCAGGAACAAGGCAAGGGTGCCCACTCTCTCCACTGCTTTTTAACATTGTAATGGAAATCTTAGCCACCACAATCAGGTAAGAGAAGGCTATCAAAGGGATCCAAATAGGAACAGAGGAGCTCAAACTGTCACTCTTCACAGACGATATGAGTATATATCTGGAAAATCCCAGGGAATCAACTACAAAACTCCTAGAAGTGATCAAGGAATATAGTAACATCTCAGGATACAAAATTAACACTCATAAATCTGTAGCTTTTGTATATATCAACAATAGTTAAGGGGAAAAAACAATGAAGAACTCTATTCCCTTTACAATAGTGCCAAAGAACATGAAATATCTGGGAGTGTATCTAACTAAGGACATGAAAGATCTCTATAAAGAGAACTATGAAACTCTGAGAAAAAAAAATAGCTTAAGATGTTAAAAATGTTAAAAAATGGAAAAATATACCATACTCATAGCTGGGAAGAATCAACATTGTTAAAATGTCTATACTACCTAAAGCATTATACAGATTTAATATGATCCCTATTAAAGCACCTCTGTCATACTTTAAAGACATGAAAAAATTAGTACTTAGTTTTATATGGAAACAGAACAAATCTTGAATAGCCAAGACATTACTCAGAAATAAAAACAAGTTAGGAGGAATCACACTTCCAGACTTCAGACTATACTAAAAATCGATAGTGATCAAAATATCATGGTAGTGGCACAAAAATAGAGAGATAGATGTATGGAACAGAATTGAAGACCAAGAGGTGAACCCACTTAACATCACTTGATTTTTGATAAGCCTATTAAAAATATAAATTGGGGGAAAGATTCCCTTTTCAATAAATGATGCCGGGTAAATTGGCTGGCAACCTGTAAAAGACTGAAACTGGACCCACACCTTTCTCCTCTAATAAAAATTGACTCTTAAAGGACTTAAACTTAAGACATGAAACTATAAAAATTCTTAGACAGAGTGCAGGGGAAACACTTGAAAAAATTGGCCTGGGAGAATACTTTATGAGGAGAACACCCTGGGCAATTGAAGCAACATCAAAAATACATTATTGGGATCTGATCAAATTTAAAAGCTTCTGCACTGCCAAGAACACACTAAGTAAAGCAAATAGACGGCCCTCAGAATGGGAGAGTATTTTTGCAAGTTATATTTCTGACAAAGGTCTAATAACTAGAATCCACAGACAACTCATACTTATTACTAAGCAAAAAACAAGTGATCCCATTTCATTGTGGGCAAGAGACATGAACAGAAGTTTCTCTGAAGAAGACAGGCGCATGGCCTACAGACACATCAAAAAATGCTCATCATCTTTAATCATAAGAGAAATGCAAACCAAAACTACTCTGAGGTACCATCTAACTCCAGTAATAGTAGCCCACATCACTACAGATGTTGGCTGGATGTGGAGAAAAGGGAACGCTTATGCACTGCTGGTGGGAATGCAAATTAGTACGTTCCTTCTGGATGGAAGTTTGGAGAACACTCAGGGATCTAAATGTAGACCTGCCATTTAATCCTGCAATTCCTTTTCTAGGTGTATACCCCAAAGGACCAAAAATCATTTGGCAATAAAGATATTTGCATCAGATTGTTTATTGCAGCTCAATTCATAATTGCCAAGTCTTGGAAGAAGCCCAAGTGCCCATCGACCCATGAATGGATTAATAAATTATGGTATATGTATACCATGGAATACTATGCAGCATTTTAAAAAATTGAGACTTTACCTCTTTTATGTTTACGTGGAAGGAGCTGGAAAATATTCTTCGTAGTAAAGTATCTCAGGAATGGAAAAAAAAAAAATCCAATGTACTCAGTACTCCTGTGAAACCAATTTATAATCACTCACACTTGCTTATGAAAAATAAAACACAACTATAGCCTATGATGAAGAAGGAAAGGGGAGGGAGAAGGAAGGGGAGGGAGGTGGGTTGATAGAAGGAGGGATAGTAGGGGGACTACACCTATGGAGCACACTGCAAGTACAAGTTGGATCTATCAGGTGTACAACACAAATGTCATAATGCTGTAATTGGGTAAATGAGGTGAAGGCTATGTTGATTAGTAGGATGTAAGCACTCCAATTTGTACAAATAATCAACACATTGAATCCCATAATGGCATAAATGTATTTATGATCTATGTACAAATGAGTTAATAAAAAATAAATAAAATGCTATGGCCTATAGTTAGGAAGAATATAAAGCTACATAGAGCTGTAATGTTGAAGAATTTTCACACCAAATTTCTAATAAATACTTCAATTTTGTCATATTAAAAAAATACGTCTTATCGTGCTTGGTGAAACTTCTTTTGAAGATAGTACAGTATAATAGTCATTTATACACATATTAAATGTCTTAAAAAAAAAAAACCAAAAACATGATACAGCATAGTTGTTTTTTTTTTTTTTTGACACAGAGTCTCACTCTGCTGCCTGGACTATAGTACGATGACCTCAGCCTAGCTCATAGCAATCTCAAACTCCTGGGTTTAAGCAATTCTCCTGTTTCACCCTCTCAAGTAGCTGGGACTGCTGCGGCAGGCTACCATGCTCAGCTAGTTTTTTTGTTTTTAGTAGAGATAGGGTCTTACTCTTGCATTCTTGTAGTCTTGAACTCTTGACCTCAAGTGATCCTTACTCCTTGGCCTCTCCAAGTGCTAGGATTACAGGCATGAGCCATCATGACCAGCTATTACAGCTCATTTGATTTCAACAAAAATTTATTAGTGCCTCATATTGGGTTAGAAGAATGTCTGGATTCCAAAACAACTTTATAATTGTTTATGAACGTTTACTCATAAGTAAGTTGCTAACCCTGAACACTAAGCACTGTGTTACTTAGGGATCCTTTTGTTGTAACAGCATATATCAAACTTAGATTAGCTAAACAATAAGAAGAAGTTTATTTGAAGGATATTGGGGATATATAATGGAAAAAACATACGTTGGTACCAGGTTCAGGAACTTGGTGTTCAAAGACCCGAGTTCTTGTGGAGTTCTCATCCCTACTTTTATCAGATTTAGCTCTCTTTTTTGTTTTCAAGAATCTTTTTTTCCTAAATGGTTGAAAACACAGCTATTAACAGTATTATAATTTAGAGTTTATTGAAATCTAACAAACTTCAGAGAGATATCAACTTCAGAAACAATCAAATGTGACCAGAGGTGATATTGAATAATGTAAGAGTGTGACAGTAAAATTTATGTGGATGGAATAGGTGAAATACAGTTCCCAGTAAGGCTCAGGGAGGGGTTACTGTATAAATCATTGCATTCCTATCCTTTACAAGAACTAAGCTATTTTATGTGTAAAATGAAGTCTCTGAATTACATGATTGCGAAGTTACCTTCTAGCTCCTCATATATGTTTCTTTCACATGTTCACAGGACGTTTGTTAGTTTAGAAGGGCAGGAGAAAATATAAATAAATAATCAATATCCTGCAATATGAGTTTATTCAAAGTTAAAAACTATGATATGACAGTTTTAAGCACAAATTTTAAGATGACAGGCCATTACTATGAAACTTTAATAAGGGAAGAAACCAAAGCAGATGATTTAATTTTGCATTAAGTACCTCTTAGCTGTGTTGTCAGGCTGGCATTTCCCACCCATGGAAATTATAGCAAAATAAATTAAACCAAAGAACAAGAAACATTTTGTGTATAAATAAAGAATTTGTGTCTCATTGCTGGTATTTCATATTTTGAAGTACCACGCTTATTAATTTTATACTTATTTTTTAAAATCTTTCCAAACTTGGTGCTTTTAATATAGCCTAAAGACTATCAGATTTTTCATCTTGAAATACCAATATGCACATTTTATTTTACTTAATTATTATTCAGAGAATGTCAAGTGAGTGTTGGATTCTAACATAACACATGTATACCTTCAATGGAGATAATATTTACCTTTTTTTTAAACTTTTAATTCTGAGAATAAAAATTTCAAACATATACAAATGTAGAGAAATAATATAACAACCACTTGTGGACCATTACCAAGCTTCTCTATACAAGTTAATTTCGAAAAAATCTCTAAGGGATAAAGATTCATATCTTTTAAACATTATAATATTAGCTCATCAAAAAATCAATAATATTATATTTTTTAATATTATGAAAAATATATGTTTTTTTGAGACACAGTCTCACTTTGTCACCCATGGTAGAGTGGCATGGCGTTTCAGCTCACAGCAACCTACAACTCCTGGGCTTAAGCGATTCTCTTGCCTCAGCCTCCAGAGTAGCTGGGACTACAGGTGCCCACCACAATGCCTGGCTATTTTGTTGTTGTTGCAGTTTGGCCGGGGTGGGGTTTGAACCAGACACCCTCAGTATATGGGGCCAACGCCCTACCCACTGAGCCACAGATGCTGCCTGAAACATCTGGTTTTTGATCAAGCAACTCTCATAAATGATTGCGTCCCCTTAAAATTCACATGTTGAAACTCTAATTCCCCATAGGATTTTATTTGGAGATGGGGCCTCAGGAGGTGATTAGGTCAGAAAGGTAGAGTCCTTATAATGGGATTAGTACCCTTCTAGGAATAGACATGAGAGAGCTTGATTTCTTTCTCTATAACCTCAATCATGTGAGGACACAGTGAAAAGGAACCTTTCTGCAAAACAGAAGCTGTCCTTCATTAGACATGAGATCTGCTACTGCTTTGATCTTGGACTGCTCAGCCTCCAGATATGGGAGAAATAATTTTTTCTTATTTAAATCATGTCTTTGTATTTTTGTTATAGCATTCCAACCTAACAAAGAGAATGCATTTTGCAGTTGACTCATGAGACAAATTTGGTCTATAAAATTGCAATTTACTGATTAGTCTCTGACCGTGGATTTGTTTACCTATTTTTGAATTAATATAAACAATGGAATAAGACATCATGTAATCTTTTGTGTTTGTCTTTTTCATTTGATATAAATCATTTGTCTCCATTTTATTATTTCCAAATTAAACAATTTATTTAACCATTTTATTTTTAGACCATTGGGTTTTTACTTGAGGGATTACAAATAACACTGTAATAAATATTGTTAAAGATTTTTTATATTCCAAAATATCTATTTGTCTTATTTATATTTGGTACCATTTAATACAAGGACATCCTTTCTCCACTGTAGTGCAGTGTCACATTTTATGAAGGAATTGATTACCTGTGTGTGGGCTTCCTTTCAAATTCTCTAGGTTGATTCATTGGTTTACTTCTAACTACTTTTGTAGTAATGACATCACGATTTAATGATTGCTGCTTTATAATGAATACAGATATGTAGTAGTTTAATCCTCAAATTCTATTCATCTTCCTTACTATTTTATTGGTTACTTTTGTCCAATTAGTATTAGTTTGAATATTTCTAGTGAATATTCTGATAGGACTTTTATTGATTTCATTTAATATTTATGTCAACTTCAGAAGAATTGCTATTTTTATCACACTGAGTCTTTCAATCCATGAGAAGGCCATATCTCTTTCTATGTTTATTTGTCTGGTAAATAATTTTTAACCTATCAGTGTACAGATGTTACACATCATTTTATTTATTTCTAGGTATTTGATACTAATTGATACTATTATGAATAGAATTGTGATACAATGTGTGTAAGAATTTTTACTTCTGGGTAGGTACCTACTAATGAGATTGAGGGTTCAAGTGGAAGGGTTACGTTTAGCACTTTGAGGATTCTCTCCACTTCTTTCCAGAGAGGCTGTATTTATTAGTTTACAATCCCACCAGCAGTGGTAAGTGTTCCCTCTCTCTGCATCCGTGCCAGAATCTGCACCTTTGAGACTTTGTGATGTGAGCTATTCTCAACAGGGTTAGTTGATATTTCAATGTGGTTTTGATCTGCATTTCTCTTATGATTAGTGATAATATGCATTTTTTCATGTGTTTGTTAGCCATCTGTCTTTTTGGGTGAAGGTTTTGTTCATGTCTCTTGACAAATGACAAATGGGGTTGTTTGCTCTTTTCATGTTGATTAGTTTGAGTTCTCTGTAGACTCTGGTTATTAGGTCTTTGTCATATTCATAACATGCAAATATTTTCTCCCATTCTGAAGGCTGATTAAGGGAAAAAAAAATTCTTATTTAATAAATGGTGCTGGGAAAACCGTTAAGCCACATGCAAAAGATTGAAACTCTACTTGCACTTCTCTCCATTAAGAAAATTGACTCAACCTGAATAAAAGATATAAATCTAAGATACAAACAATATAAACTCTAAAAGAAAATATAAGGAAAACTCTTGACAATATTGGCCTGGGGAAAGATTTTAGGAAGAAGATCCCATTGGCAATTGCAGCAATACCAAAAATAAATAAATGGGACATGATCAAGCTAAAAAGCTTCTGCAGAGCAAAGGACACAACAATTAAAGTAAATAGACATCCTTCAGAATGAGAAAAGATATTTTCCTGTTACAAATCTGACAAAAGGCGAATAACCAGAATCTATAGAGGACTCAAATTAATTAAAAAATAAAGAGCAAACAATCACATTTGTCTTTGGTCAAGAGACATGAACAGAACCCTCTCCTGAGAAGATAAATGGTCAAACACATGAAAAATTCTCACCACCTCTAATAGTCAAAGACGATGAGAATTATCTATCAATGTACAGATGTTGCCTTGAGGTAACTCCTAACCCTAATGTGATTCGACCACATCACAGAATCCCCAAATTGTAGATGCTGGCATGGCTGTGGAGAGAAGAGAACACTTTTACACTGTCGGTGAGATTGCAAACTAAGATAGCCTTTTTGGAAAGAAGTATAAAGAATCCTCAAAATAGACCTTCCATTTAATCCTGCTGTCCCATTACCACATATCTACCCAGAAGAAAAAAATTCATTTTCCATAAGGATATTTGCATTAGAATGTTTATCACAGTTCAGTTCACAATTGCCAAGATGTGGTATCAACTCAAGTGCCCATCAACTCATGAAAAGATTAATAAACTGTTATATATATATATATATATATATATATATATATATATATATACCATAAAATACTATTTAATACCAGTTATATATATGTTTTATATATACCAGTTATATTTATATATATATAACTGTCATAATAAAATATATATATAAAATACTATTCAGCAATAAAAATGATGAAGATATTACATTGAATATTTATCACAGCTCAGTTTACAATTGCCAGGAGGTGGAGTCAACCCAAGTGCTCATCAGCTCATGAAAAGATTACTAAACTGTTGTATATATATATATACCATAAAATACCAGATATATGTAATAAAAATGATGGAAGTATTACCTTTTTTTGTATTAATTTGGATGGAGTTGAAGAACATTCTTTTTTTATTGAGACAGAGTCTCACTATGTTGCCATTGGTAGAATGCCGTGGCATCACAGCTCACAGCAACCCAAACTCTTGGGCTTAAGTGATTCTCTTGCCTTAGCCTCCAAAGTAGCTGGGACTACAGGCACCTGTCACCACATCCAGCTACTTTTTTTTTTTTTTTTTTTTTTTTTTTTGTAGTTGTTATTGCAGTTGTTTAGCATGCCCGGTCAGCTTGAACCCAGCAACATTGGTATATGTGGCCAGTGCCCTACTCACTGAGCTACGGGCTCTGAGCAAGGAATATTCTTCTTAGTAAAATATCACAAGAATGGAGAAGCAAGTATCCAATGTACTCAGCACTAATATGAAATTAGTAGATAAATATAGGAATAGATGGGCTGAGACCTCATGGGCCCTTCATAAGCCTGGATAAAACTCACAGGTGGGCCACCCCATGCTACAAATTGCTAATAAAGGCATCTGAAGGTGTCCCTTGTGATTTCTCCAGCGCCATTTCCCCTGCTGACCACTGTCCCAGTTTGGAGTCCACTAGGCACCCAACAGATAAACAACTACACTCCCATAAGAAATAAAAACAAAATTAAATTTGAGTGGGGGAGAGGAGAGAAAGAGAAGAGATAAGAAAAAGATTGGTAAGCTCTCACTTAATGGGCACAATGTAAGGGCATAAAACATACCCTCCAGGATGAACGGCTAACTACAACTTGAACTTTACCTAACAAAAGCAAACAAAGTAAGCTAATCATTTGTACCTTCATATTAATCTGAAATAAAGTTAAAAAAGAATTTTTAAAGAATGCCTCATTCTATTTTCCAGAAAAGCGAAAGTGACAGTGTTCCCCCACTTTTTTTAAGTCATAAACATGTTCTTAAGTAATATCATAGGCATGTGAAAGCCAACTTGTTTAGCACATGTTTATATTTTTCTCTTTAGCTTCACTGAGGTATCATAACAAGTAAAAAACTGTGTATGCTCAAGTCATACAATTTGATGATTTGATATATGTATACAATGTGTGACAATTAAGTTTGTGAACTTGCCACCATGAGCATATGTTGGTAGCACTTTAAAAACTATTTGGTGACTTTCATAACCTTGGTAGAGCAGCATCTCACAGCTGCATTTGAGCTGACATGTGCTGGTGTCTTGTTAAGTGTCATTCTTTATAGTGGTTGTGTGTTTCTGTGTGCTGTCACAAGAATATTGAAGCCTGATTTGGAACAAAGTTAAATTTCTTGTTAAATGTAGCAAGAAAGGAAGTAAAATCAGGGACATGTCGGTCCAAGTTTAAGGGGATAATTCCATGAAGAAAATGGCAGTGTGCAAATGGATTAAATGTTTTTCTGAGGGGAAAGAAAGCATCACTGATGAAGAGAGGTCATGGTGTCCAATAATAAGCAGACTGATGAAAACATTGCAAAAAATCCATCAAATTGTGCATCAAAATCATCAACTGACTGTGAGAAGCTTAGACCAAGTAGACATCAATGGAAAAACAGTTAGGAATACCTTAACTGAAAATCTTGGCATGAGAAGGGTGTGTGCAGAAGTGGTCCCAAAGGGACTCTGGTGAACAAAATCAAAAGAGAGTCAAAGTTTGCCAAAACATTTTGGAGAGGCAAGGTGATGTTTTGGGCCATTATCCCTGGTAATAAAACACAGATGAACCTGTATGACCCTGAAACAATGGAAGTCAGCCAATTCTCCATAATCAAAATAACCCCATTAGTCCAAATTAAGAGTCACAATGATGATTCTAACTACTTTTGGTATCAGAGGTATATTTATTCATTATAAATTTGTACCAGCTGGACAGTTAACAACATTTATTATTTGATAGTGCTGAAAAGGTTTTGTGAAAATGTCAGAACTGAACATAACTGAAAATGACCTGAACTTTTCACCAACAACTTGTGGCTCTTACTTCACAACAATGCACTCTTTCACACTACACTGTTTGTGAGGGAGTTTTTAGCAAGTAAACGAATAACTGCATTGGAACACCCTCCCTGCTCACCTGATCTGGCCCCAAATGACTTTCTTCTTTACCCAAAGTAAAAGGAAATATTGAAATAAAGACATTTTAATGACATTCAGGACATCAAGAGTACATTTTAGAGAAAGGTCACTCACATACTTCCTTGGAATTTGTTGCAGTTGAGGCAGTAGAGGCTGATTTTGAAAGGTTGAGTGTTTCTAGCCCACAAATTATTAAACTTTTAATATATTTTCCTTGTCTTATTGCAGTGTCCAGGACCTTGAGTTCCATATTACACAGAAGTAGAGATGTTGGGTATTCTTGTATAATTTCTGATATCCAAAGAAAGTTTTCAATATTTTACATTAAGAATAAGATTTGCCGCAGGCTGTTTGTTTGTTTGTTTTGTTTACAGCCTCATGAGATTAAGGACTCTATCAAGGATTGTTGTGGAATTTATAAAATCTTATGAAATTTAGTTGTGATTATAAGATACTGCTGAATTTGACTTACTTTTATCTTTCTAAATTTTTCCATTAAAAAAATTCAGATTAGAACAAAGAAAAAAAAATTCAAATCAGTATGAGGGTACAAATGAACAAGTTACATTGTTTGCATTTTTTTTTAGGTAAAGTCCAAGTTGCAGTGGAGCCCTTCACCTCGGAAGTGCACCTTAGACCCTTACATCAAGCACATTAGGCGAGAGCACATTGTTCCACCTCCCTCTTCTTCCTACTCCTCTCTGCTCTTCCTTCATTTTCCCTACCCCCTATTTGAATTTAATTTTGTTTTTCTCTCATGTTGGAATATAGTTGTTCATCAACTGATTCCATATAAGTAATGAGTATATTGGATACTTGCTTTTCCATTCTTGTGAAACTTTACTAAGGAGACTGTTCCTCAACTCCATCCAGGTTAATACAAAAAATGTAATATCTCTTTCTTTTTTATGGCTAAATAGTATTTAGAATACATCTACACATTAAAGAAATTATACATCATGATCAAGTAGGTTGGTTTAACTTATGCAAATCCATGAATGTAATTTGTCACACAAATAGAAGCAAAACCAAAGACCATTTGATCCTCTCAATAGATGCAGAAAAAGCATTTGACAAAATTCAGCATCCTTTTCTAATAAGAACATTAAGAAAGTAGGCAGAGATGGGAAGTTTCTTAAACTGATAGAAGCCATCTATGACAAACTTATACCCGATATAATACTCAATGGAGTAAAACTGAAAGCATTTCCATATAGGATTAGAAATAGACAAGGATGTCAACTATCACCACCACTATTTGACATAGTTCTGGAAGTTCTAGCCAATGCATTCAGGTAAGAGAAAGATGTTGAGGGTATCCAAATGGCGTTGGAGGAAGTAAAACACTCACTCTTTGCATATAACATGATCTTACTGTAGGATAATATTTAGAAATAAACATATCCTACATAAAGCACACAAAGTGAACTTAGTGTGAGTTTAAAATGGCTTGCTATTCTTGCAGAGGCTTAAGGGACCTGGGCCCCCCTGGGACACGTGCAGAGTTAGCTTGCCTGGAGTTAAAATTCCACAAGCCAATTCTCTGAAGTTGTACACCCCATTAAGCCTGAAGCCAAAGGGCATGCCGCCCTTCCTCAGAGATATGGGCCAGAGGGTTGACATATGTTAAAAACATATTGTCAAAGGTCTATAGGTTTTCTGCCCTGAGGAGAGACACAGTCGTTCCTTCATGCTGAGTAAACTGAGTGAATGCTTGAAGGTACTTTTCCATTAACTCTGTTCCCCTGTGGCTGCTTTCTTCTTTGTAATCTTTATTTAGATACCTGCCCAAGAGATTAGTCAGTGTCTAGAAGAGGATGTTTACTGCAGAAGTAATTGTTTTGATGTGGTAACAGGATATTTCCTTACAAGTTAATTTCAGATAGGTAAAATGAGGTAATGATAAAACTAACAGGTGATAGATTAAGTGTGCACATGACTAGAAGTGTATAAAATCAGATCCCTGAATAAAGAACTTCACTACATGCCATCCCATACTGTGTAGTCTGTTTCTTGTTTACCCTTAATAATTTCAGGAGTGAGCTTATACCCATGGCAAAGCTGCTGTTCTCTGGTCACACAACACTTACATTTAGAAAACTCCAGATACTCAAACACAAGACCCCTGGAAATGATCAAGAAATACCGTACTGGCTCGGTGCCTGTACCTTAGCGGCTAGGGTGCTAGCCACATACACTGGAGCTTATGGGTTCAAATCCAGCCTGGGCCTGCCAAACAACAATGACATCTACAACTCAAAAATAGGTGGGTGTTGTGGCAGGCTCTTAAGGCAAGAGAATTGC
The DNA here is from genome assembly GCA_963574355.1 of Loris lydekkerianus. Taxonomy (NCBI): domain Eukaryota; kingdom Metazoa; phylum Chordata; class Mammalia; order Primates; family Lorisidae; genus Loris; species Loris lydekkerianus. Next base: position 46,655 of record CAUYPK010041643.1, read on the forward strand.
TTAAGCCCAAGAGTTTGAGATTGCTGTGAGCTGTGATACCACAGCACTCTACCCAGGGTGACATAGTGAGACTCTGTCTCAAAAAAAAAAGGAAAGAAATACAGTATTGTCTCAGGATATGAAATCATTGTCCACAAATTATAATAGTAGTCTTCGTGCACACCAATAACTATTAAGCCAAGAATCAAATCAAGAATTTCTCCATTTAATTTCATGAAGAGATGTTTCTTTACTTTTTATATATTAAAATGTTCTTGTCATGAATCATTGGCATCAATTTCATGTTGCCTACACAAAATGATTTGGAAAATATGCCCTGTTTTATGCTATTCCCTGAAGAATTTGGGAGAAAAATATTACTTCTCACTGAAATGGTCAAAAGATTTTACTCATGTAATCATAGTGTCAGGAATTTTCTTGTTGGAAGCATTAAAATTACAGTTAATACTTTTAGTATAACCATAATATTCAGACTTTTTCTAATATTTCTTAAGCAGTTTTTATGAATCACATTTTTCAGATAATTTGCTAATCTCATCTAAATTTTATAATTCATTGGCATAAAGTTGTTTATGATATGCACATCAGCTGTCATTGTAATATCTGTAGGCTGCATTGTTAGGCCCCCTTTTTGTTCCTGGTTTTAATATTTTATGCTGTTGCCATTAATCATTTGCCTGGAATTATCATCAGTTTTATAAATTTTTATAACCTTTAGACTTTATTAATTCTTCTCTATTATACATGTGTTTTACTTTTCATTAAATTTTGTTTTTACATTTACTACTTTCTGTTTTTTTTATTGCTTTTCTCTAAATTCTTGGGATGGATAGTAGGATAATTTTAAGCGTTCATTCTGTTCTAAATATATTCAAGGCTATGAATTTCTATTTAAAGAAATTTTTTGCTGCATCCCACAGGTTTTCTATGTCCTCTTTTTATTTTTATTCAATTAAAAAAAGTTCCACTTTTTGTGATTTATTTATTTTTTTCTTTTCTTTCTTTCTTTTCTTTTTTTTTTTTTTTTTTTTTTTTAGCGACAGAGTCTCACTTTTTCGCCCTTGGTAGAGTGCCATAGCTTCACAGCTCACAGCAACCTCTAACTCCTGGACTTGAGTGATTCTCCTGCCTCAGCCTCCGGAGAAGCTAGGACTACAGGTCCTTACCAGAACGCCCAGCTATTTTTTTGTTGCAGTTTGGCCAGGGCTGGGTTCAAACTCACCACCCTCAGTAGATGGGGCCAGTTACCCACTGAGCCACAGTCATCACCCTGTGATTTATTTCTTTATCCATGGATAAGAAGCACTATATTGTTTGCTTTTTAATACATTTAAAAGTATTAAGCCCTGTAATGTTTACTTTTTAATACATTTAGATGTTTTCTGCTTATCTTTGTTACTGATTTCTAACTTACATCTATGCAGTAAGAAAACATAACCTGTAAGATTTGTTTTTGCTGATATTTACTTTAAGACCCAGCACATGGTAACTTTTGGTTAATATTATAAGTACATTGGTAAAGATTTTTGATGCAGTTTTGTTACATTTTAATTAAGTTTTTTTACTCATGATTTTTCAATTTATATTCTTTGATTATACGTGTTGTAAGTAACTAAAAAAAGTGTGTTAAATATAATGTTTAAAATATCACTTTATAATTGGAGATTTAGTTTATCTTAGCTTTGATCCTTTCAGTTTTTGCTTTTATTGTTTAAGAAGGCATTTTTGATACATACACATTTAGAATTATTGTTATCTTCTCAGTGGATGACCCTCTTATCTTAGGACTTTATGTTTACTTTGAAGTTTACATTGTGTGATTCATAAACTTTTTTTTTTTTTTTTTTTTTCAATTTTTGGCCAGGACTGGGTTTGCACTCCCCACCTTCGGTACATGGGGCTGGTGCCCTACTCCTTTGAGCCACAGGTGCTGCCCTGATTCATAAACATTTTTAATCTACAAGTTCTTTCTCTTTCTCTCTCTTTTTTCCCTTTTATAAGCTGTTTGTATGTAGGTTAAATATAATTCAAGTTGTATACAAATTTGATTTCCTATATTCTAGATTTTGTTGATAACATTGTGGTGACAATAAACTTGTTCAATGTATACTCTGTATTTTCTCTAAATTAGTAATTATACACAGACAGTGGTTGGATTTATGCATTTAAAGATAACTATATAACTGGTATGTTTCAATCTATTGCAATAGTCATTTAAAATATACTGAGTGTCCTTGTTTATTTATTTATTTTCTGATACAGAGCCTCACTCTATCTTCTGAGATAGAGTGCTGTGGCATCATCATAGCTCATAGCAAACTCAGCCTCCTGAACCTCAAGTGACCCCCTTGCTTCAGCCTCATAAGTATCTGAACTACAAGGTATATGCTACCATTGCTGGCTAATTTTTGTGGTTTTTGTACAGACTGAGTCTGGCTCTTGCTCAGGCTGATCTTGAACTCCTGTCCTCAAGGGATCCTCCCACCTCAGCCTCCCAGAGTGCTGGGATTACAGGTGTGAGCCATGTGCTGGGTGATTGTCCCAATTTAAACACATTATGGTTGCAGTCTCTTCAAGTTGGTTCTTGAGTCTTTTGTCACAATAGCTTTTTTTTCATTTTGGTATGACAAGCAGTTTCAGGGTCCATATGCTTATTCCCCATATTAAACTGTAATTAGACCCATGCCCATGGACCTCTAGTTTCTTTCCTGCATTATTTATTACCTTTTTTCCAGGAAAAAAAAATCTATCCCCAATTAAAATTTATACACGTGTTATAATTCAGATCCTCTAGGCTTTTTCCTGCCTAGGAAAATACAACCACATGAAAGTATTATAACTGCCATCAAATGAGGAAAGAAAGCTTAAATAAAGATAGATTTTGCCTAACACCTACGTACAACAGAGATCAAATGTAAAACCTAATAGACGTTACTCCAAGATGCTGGATTATTTTACGATGGTAGAACTTCTATTTTTAACTTGATCGTTATTTCTTGACTTATTATGAATGCAAGTCACTGATTTTCTAGTATTTTCTATGAAGAATCAATTTTTTATTAGTTTTTAGAGTAGTTAAAGAAATGGAAAAAAAAAATAGTCTGCTTCCCTAGGATAGTTTGAAAAACTGCCTAGGTGAAAATTGTATAATATCTTGGAGGAGATGCCTCTGATTTTGCTCAAAATAACTGGTCAAAACATTTAATCACTAAAGTATATAAAAATGCAAAAACTTTTAAGCAATAATAAAATTCCAAAAAACAATAAGCAGAATCTATAGACAAAATTATGTAACAGCAAATATATGATCTTACAAAAAAGAAAAACAGTTCCAAAGGATTCTTAGTGATTACAAAATAGAAATTATGATTAAGACTCATTCCTGTGTTTATTGAATCTTTTGAAAAATTTTCTAGAAGATAAGTATATGTAAAAATTTCAAGACAGTGGAAAAAAAATGGATTCTTTTAAGTTGAATTCTAATCTTGCAAGGCTTTTAAAAAGGAAAATAAAGAAATTTCTCATGGCATTTTCACTACATAGATTTAATAAAATCAAAATTATGCCACTTTTGTTTGTATTAAGACAGGGTTTCTCAAACTTTTTAAACAGGGCGCCAGTTCACTGTCCCTCAGACCATTGGAGAGCTGGACTATAGTTAAAACAAACAAACAAACAAAAAAAACTATGGACAAATTCCTATGCACACTGCACATATCTTATTTTGAACTAAAAAAACAAAATGGGAACAAATACAATATTTAAAATGCAGAACAAGTAAAGTTAAATCAACAAACTTACCAGTATTTCAATGGGAACTATTGGCCTGCTTTTGGCTAATGAGATGGTCAATGTCTGGTTCCATATTTGT
>CAUYPK010041645.1:0-11367 GCA_963574355.1 Loris lydekkerianus
CAGGGGTGGCGAACAAGTTCGACTATGCACTCGGAGATCGCTCCTCAGAGGTCCCTCCTCAGAAGCAGCATAACAAAATCCAAACTTGGCAAAGAGCCACAGTATACAAAATAATGATAAGAGGCAAAGAGCCGAAATTCATTTTGGCCGGGAGCCGCATAAGGCTCTAGCCGCGTGTTCGCCACCCTGCTCTTGAAGGACATACTATCTTTATCTTCCAGGGCTGTTTGAAATACAGTCAGGGCCTCTATTTTCAAGATGTACAGAAACCCCAGAGATGAAAAATTGTTGCCCCGCAGTTTTTTTGTTTTTTTATTACTGTGATATATTATAGACATTTTCATCCCTAAAGTTCACACAAACTATTAGAGCCGTGTGTAAAATGAAGGCTTCTGGTATTTGCTCAGGCATGTAGATTATTGTCCAAAAGATCACCAATCAGTGGGTTGTGTTCACATGGACATTCCTCTTCCCAGCCTTGTGGCTGGCTTACACATAAAAGGAAATGATTGCACTAGCAATTTGAATCTGAAAAACAGCTATCATCCTCACAGAGTGGACCATGTTAAGTGTCTTGCAGGGATAATTAGCAAGAAATGAGCTTTAAGTCCTCAATTGTGAATGACTCAGGAAAGGCTATTAATCTTTGAGTGGAATTAATGAATTTATTGATAAATTCCTAAGTTTCAAGTTATCCTAAGTAAATACGTAGCTAAAATAAGAACACATGTATATGCATCTCATCATGTAAAAGTTGATGTTGATTATATCATTTCCTTACATTAATCCTTTGAGGTAGTGATCCATTTTGTTGGCCAGGAAACTAAGACTTGGGTAGGCTAAATAGTATGCCCAAAGCCATGCAGCTGGCAAGCCTCTTGTCTTTTTTTCTTTTTTATCAATGAAGAGCTGCACCCACAAAGATGCACCATAGCTCATCTTCTACAGAACCATGGAGCCAGACGTTCCACTCACCTGGTCTCTGTGCGTGAAGTGTATAAAATAACCATAGCATGTTCGTTTATCTACACATACATAGCTCCATATCATTTTCAGCCATTATTGTATGTATGTGCAATTCTAAACGTCTTTCAAAGCAGTTTTTATGTCTTATTTTATTTCTTTGTGACAAAACTAGAGGTATTATTATCCTGTTTTAAATTAAAAATGCCAGAATGAGAGATATTCTGAAGCAATTTCTAGAATTTTCTCTTCTCTTGCTGGCGTCATGTTTCCTCTTCCTATTAGGTCTTCCCCTTCAGCATGTGAAGAGTCTATGCTCCCCTCCAGCCCCTGCTCCATGCCTCTCCTTCCCTTGACAACAAGACCTCTTGCACAGGTCATGGTTGCTAGCCAAAGTTTAAGGCTTCCCTTAAACCCATTGCAGTCACGATTTTGGCCCATTTTCCATCTGAACTCTTTACAAGGTCATCATTGATCTCTGCATTGCTTGACCCAGACGTTGGTTCTTGAGTCTTATGTTACTTGATCTCTGGAGGCACTTACTGTGCAGATCTTGCAAATAATTTCCTTTTCTTCACTTCGGGGACACATCACTTCCTAGTTGATCAGTTTTCTTACAAGTTTTCTAGCTGCCCCTTCTCAGTTTCCTTGGCTATTTTCTTTTCGTAACTTTAAATCGTGAATGTGTAAGAAGAGAGAGGGGTAGGTGTTTCCTATCTCCTCTGGTGACACTGCAGCACCCTGGCTTCAAGGATCATCTGTGTGGTGCAGACAGACCTGCCTTCTGAGCTTCAGACCTGTGTGAGGAGCTGCACCAGGACATGTCCACTGGGTTGTGCCCAAACTTCCTATTATTTCTAACCAAACTTGTTTAGAAACAAGTTTGGTTAGAAATAACCAAACCATAAAATCCTCAACCATAAAAATGGTGACTGGGAGTGTCTCTGGATCCCTTTTTTGAATGCTCTGGCTCTGATCTGCAGACAAAACCATCAGCTCAGTCCTCTGCCTGGTCTACTGGAACCCACTGCTTTCATCATCTGCATCCATTGCTTCCCCTCCATTTCTCACCTGGATTCTTGTTAGAGCTTCCTGCCTGACGCCCCAGCTTCCGTTCTCAGAACAGAAGCCAGACTGATTCTTTTAAATAGAGTTTGGCTGTGTACTTCTGTTCTCAGAAAGCTCCAGTGGCTTTTGTTGCGAGTGTCCTCCCAAAATCCATGCGTTGACAATCTAGTCTCTGGGACTTTATTTGAAGACGGAGCTTTTCCCAGCTTACACTGAAGTCATTAGGTGAGCCCTAATCTAACATGAGTGATGTCCGTATAAAAAGAGGGAAATCGAAGACAGGTCTGCATGCAGGACAAGGGGACAGTCCCAGAACAGATCCTGCCCTCGCAGCTCTCAGAAGAAACCAGCCTCCCACCAGCACCTTGAGCTCAGACTTCTAGCCTCCAGGACTGTGAGACAATGCACCTCGGTTTATCATACTTTGCTCCAGCAGCCCTAAGAAACAGAAGCAGCTTTCTAACAATCATGCTCTCCCAGTGGCCTATACAGCTTCACTAGCGAGGGCCCCTCACATCTCTGATGTCCTCTCGGTCCTTCCAGTAGCCTGCTCTGCTCCAACCCTAACGGCTTCTTTATTCCTCTTTAAACAAACTAGTCTTGCTCCCACCTGCAGCCTTTGTACTCACTTTCCCCTGCAGAGGATATATTTTATTCTCCGTAGTACTTAGCACTAGCTAACGTAATATTCTACTTATTTATTTTGCTTAGTATCCATCCTTCCCTCATGAAAATGCAAGCCACATGAGGTTGGGACTTTTTTTCTGTTTACTGTGGAGTTTAAAACAGCTTCTGGCATGTAGTAGGAGATCAAAAATATTAATTGAATGAATGGTGAGTCAGGAGGGTAGACTCTACACCGCTATTCAAATGTCCTATGCCTGGGGGGCCGAGCAAACCTTCCGAAGAGCAGCAGCTAAGAAGGGCTTCCGCTGAGTAAACAGCACTGAAGGAGGCACGTACAGCTTCTGTCCTTGAGAGATTACACACTAGTTGGAGAGACTAAACACATAAAGCGTGGAAAGAAAAATAGACTGGATCCACCGAGCAGTATGTCGACATCAGCAATTAAATCCAGCAAGGGCTGATTTCTGAAAGTGGTGAGTCATGGAGCCTTCTCAGAAAAGAGTCTGTTATATAGAAACAAATCAACAGGTGCCTGAACCCTAGAGAGCATTTTCAGGGATACTCTCGAATATACCTCTTAGTATAGTAAGTACATTTGGAGAATACTTATTGGAGAGTCTCCAGCACACGTACTGAGAATGTTTAGTCTATAATGTGAGCATGAAAAATGTATTGAGGTTCTCAGCAAATACTTTGTTCCTTGAACGAACACAATTCTACCAAGTGGCAGCACCAGCAACTTAAAAAAAGGGAGAAAATTTGGAACTAGTAGGAGTCCTTTGAAAAGGCAGAGGGTAATCATCCAAATCAGGATCCAGATACCATTCGATGAAAACCAATTACATTTAGTAAAAGTGGCAAGTGACAGGAGAAAATAAGATTACCTAGAAAATAACCCGTGATATTTACTTTTGATCTTTCTCCTGTCCTATTTCTTTCCTTTTTGTTTTCTCCTCTTCACAGTAAAACTTTCTTTCTAATTTCTTAGGTGAGGAATTAAACCTTGACCTCAGGTAGAAGTTCCCAAAGATGGTTATATAAAAAAACAACAACAACAACCACCACAACAACAAAAAAACCCAAAAAACTAATCTGGAAGTAACTTTTACTCCTAGTTTTGGTGCTAGTTCACCGTGTGATCTTAGGTTGTTTGCAAAATTCTCTAAATTCTTCAGAAGAAAAGAGTTACACAAAGGAGAGTTCTATTATGATAACACCTGCTACTGTTACTTGTCTAAAAATAATCCCAGTTTCCCTTCTGTTGTCTAATAGCTTCTCTTTTTTCTTTCTCTATTTTCTATTTTTCCTTCCCCTACTCATTAAACCTTCTAGTAAAATAATAGACTAGTTCATGGAGGGTGGGATAAATTCAAGATTCAAAATAGAAAAACAAATTTATGTGAATCTACACACTTTTAGGCATTAAAGGGCTTCTTACTGTCCAACATTTGTCCAACATATTTAGATAGTAGGGAAATATGCAAATTTCTGGAAGAATTCCAAACTGATGTTTTCTGCTGCATTAGGATGCACTATATTCATTTAAATGGCTACCTAAGATTATAATTTAACCGAGGTTGAAAAGGATAGCTATAAGATGAAGCAGCTTCTTGATAGCAAACCACATAGGACATTAGAGCATAGTGAACTTAACCCTGTGGTTGAAATATTTTGCTAAGCTCATTTCTCCTCACTTTGAAGCTCAGAGGTAAAGACTACTTCTTAGTGGAGAGTCCACTCAGAAACAGCTTCTTGTTATGTTATGCTAGATTGTTCAGCCATGCCTGCCATATATAAATACCTTCAATGAATTAATACAAATATTTCTTTACAAATTACATAATGTATAAAATAATATGTACGTTAAAACTACACAAAATAGAATAATTTGAAGGATGAATTGCGAATAAAATAAACAGTAGTTTTAGATGTCTTACTAATCATGATGGCTTCCTGTTCTGATTAGCTAATATCTCACAGCTCAACATAGGCTTCATCTGAGGTTCATCTTTAATGAGAATGAAAGTAAATCCCTATTTCAAATAGTCTTCTTGATCATGCCAAATGTTTTCTGCCCAATTCTCCTCCGATGTTACTAGACCATTAATGTCTTAACCTCATAATATGGCTGAAACAGAGCCCTTACCAGGAAGAGCAGTAAGGTGGATCTGATCATCTTCTTTCCCTGTGCTGGCCTCACAGGCCACAGTGCATTGTGGGTTTCCTCATGGACTCTTGGCAGGGTTAATTTTAATGCAGTATTTTGTGGTAGTTAGTTGAATTTAAATCGGATCATATAATCCATAAATCCTTTCAATCCCTTCAACCGGGGAACGTGTAAATGCCACAAGTGGTAACATGCTCAGAGCAACAGAGGTGCGAGGGCGACTCTGGCTCTGCCTGTAGAGCTTTTCTTCTTTGGTGTGGTTTCTAACACGCAGACTCATAAATTATAGTAAGGCTTCATCTTTTTATTTTTTAGATGACCACAGAAAATATCATATATTGTTTTCCAGTACTTCACTTGGGACATGTACTTTGAAAACTATGGTGCTAGGGAACTTTTAAAATAGGAGCATTACCTTATTTTGAAAACGTATGTGTGGTATGTGTATTTTATGATGTTGGTGGTAAAAATTTTAATTTTCAGACATCTGCACGAAAATATCACACTGGAATAAACCTACCAAACTGAGACTGATCTACATTTTCTTCACTGATGTGAAAAAATAGCCAAATACCTGATGTGACAGTCATCATGTTTTATTCTCATTCTTGCCACCGGGCATCCTGCCATCTTTCATCGATAATGTATCTGTAATTATTACTTCTTCTCAAAAAATTGAAAATGCATGATAATGTATTTCTTTGGTTAATAACTTGAGGAACTGGTGAAGTTCTTAAAGATACATCAATTAAACAATTCAAAGAGGGCTAAAGCATAGACTGCCAGTACATGCAACAATATGGATAAATCTCAGAAACATAATTCTGAGTGGAAAAAAATCGGTTGCAGGAGAGTACACGTTCTTTGATTCCACTTATGGGACATTCCAGAAGAGGCAGACTAGTCCACGATGATAACAATCAAGATGGTGGGTTGATGGGGGAGGGTTGTGTAGAAACTTTCTGGAGTGATGGGAATGTTCCATGTCTCCATAGGGGTGTGGACAGGCACATGACCTCTTCCGAGCTCATCGATCTGAATGAGTTAAGATCTATGCATTTCATTGTGTGTAAATTATAACCTCAATAAAAAATTAAGTGCATCATAAACCAGTTTCTAATGATCACTTTATGTTAGCTTTATGACATCTTATTCAAAACCTGAATAGCTAGTTCCATTTAGTAACGATAAAGTGAGAATGCTTTAACTAGTAAAACATGCACATTAGCTAACAGAATACAGGGGTCCTATTTTATGGCATAGCAATGACTGTCCTACAGAGGAGAAAACATTCAGGCATAGAAAATCTGAATAATTTTCCAAAGGACAAATACGAGATAAATGGTGGAACTAGGCTTGAAATTCAGATCTCTCTGATCATGGAACTCCTCCCTTTAACTACCAGGGAAGAATGTGAGGATTTCTGGTCTTTTTGAGGATGCAATACACCAGCAAATATTTATGAAGTGTGCACTCTGTTCTAGATACCGTACAAAGGGTTTCATATCATTACCTCTGTAGAATTACTATTATTTACTTTTTTACAGGAGAAGCTGAAGCTCAAAGAGGTTAAGCAAAACCCTCAAGACAACACAGGAAGTGGAAGAGCTCACATTCCACTCCAGAGCTACCAACATCAAAGTCAAGTATTTTCTACTTTCAGTGGTTCTCAATTAGGAGCTACATCAGAATTAAGGGTAGAGGTATTTTTTTTAAATGATACATTACTAGATCCTATCGTGGATCTTTTATCGTGTAGATTGCAGGGGACTTGAGGACTGGTCTTTTTACGAAGCTGAACTTAGGATGCTAACCAAGATCTTACCTGAAAATGAACTGCACTACCACTTTGTCATTGGTTTTTCAACAGGAAAACCTCTTAAAATGTCTATACATTTATTTTATTTTAAAGATTAAATAGAGGGGCTTCTTGTAAAGATAGCGGTAAATATCAACAGATCTCAGTTCAACTCTCAGATCTGCCATTAACTGGCTGTGGAACGGCAGGCAAAGTCCACAGCATCCTCTAGGCCATGATTTGTAATATTAAAGAGTTGCAGACACTTATCTTTATGACGTCATCTTGTTCTCACACTCTACAACTAAAAACTAGTTTTATTAGTTAAATTTTACAGCCCTCTTTGAAATACCTGGAAAGATCCTTGGGTCTCTAAATTTTTTAAAATATTTTTATTCATTTTATTAATGAAAAATCATTAGAAGTATCTTACATGCAGTGATATTTTCTATGGGGACCTAGAGATACCACTAGTTTCTCGACAGACTGGTCAGAGAAATCCAAGTATTTATTTATTAAGAGAAATGAAATGAGTATAACAATTTTATATTTCATACCTCATTGTGTAAAATTTCCAAAAAGGATATAAAGATTTGTAAACAATGATCTTTACAGTCAAATACCACTCAGAAGCCAGGAGACAGCACAAATTCACTGAGGACGGAGCTGTACAGACTGTGGGTGCTCACAGCGATGTCAGGGTGCTGTTGGCCCCAGCCTCTAATCTGACCCAGTGGAACTTGTGGTCTCACAGCACGTCATTCCTTAGCAAATGCCAGAGAAAACAGGTTAGGACTTTTCACTTGCTGTGTAGGAGTCGGAAGCTACCCACAGACCCTGAAGGCCTGATTTAAAAGAAAAAAGCAGCTGATTTTCAGAACTGGGAGAACAAATGCAGGTGGAAGGAAGGGGAGTTACCAGGGAAAGGGGGAGAACAATGGTGGGTACATGGGGGTGGGGGGACTAAGAAAGCATAGGAAATAGGCTGACCAGGGGCTGCACCCCCTACGCCTACTCCCCGTCCCCACCAAATGGCAACTCGGGGTACACAGCGCTCTAAGCCCAGCTCCCATGGTGGCCTGGGGCCTCTGTTCTCCTTTCTTTACCTGCTGGGTGAGTGCCTGCTACTTTCTCTCCCTTGGCTCCTGCCTCTCCTCCAGGGCTGGGCTGAAGCCTGGTGCTCACAAGCAGGAGAAGCCTGGATGAGGGGCTGGCCTAGGGGAGGGGCTGCAAGCCCAGGACACAGGGCCCACCCTGGGTTCCCTTTACTGTTTCTCTCTCAGCTTTTTGCTTTCATACCTTCCTCTCGCAGTCATAGACACATGTAAATATTTGTGTGTGGGTGGGGAAGCTTGTACACCACATGAAGGCTGTCCAGAAAGTATCCAAATACTATTATCAATGGCTGGATATTTTCTGGACAGCCCTTTGTAGATGGGGTGTGTGTATAGTTTTACGTATAGTCTTTTCTATTCCTCTAATAGTCTTAACTTGACAAAAAGTTGATAAAATACTTAAAATAACGATATCTTTTTAAAAACTTAACTAAAGTTGATAAAAAGAGGCTTGACTAAAAAGTTGAAAAGGTGCGTCTTCGGGAGACTTCTATTCTCTCTGTGTATTTCGTATTTTGTGAGGAAGAGGCTTGGTTGCTTCTGGGTTTTAGTACAGAGCAGAGCATTTGGGAAGAACTCTTAGGTCAAATCCTGCTTTGTGAGCCACAGGCTCCCCCAGGCCCAACCCACAGATTTCTGCCAATGACTGAGACCCTGAGCTCTTGTCTATTTAGTTGTCTCCTGGGTTATATTTACATCACTGTCAGCAGGACAAAATCAACCTCCACAGCCCTTTTGTTATCTTTTTTCAGAAGGACGCACTGCACAGAGAAATCAATTCAAGATTTACAGACTTAACATTTGCACAGTGACAAACAACTAGATTTCCCATAGTCATAGTTCATTAAAACACAAAGAACAGCATGCTTTTCTTTAATTAAGCCTCTCCATCTTAAACTACTAAATGTATGTTTTCAAGAACATATATCACAAGCGCAAATCAAACTTTAAAAAATGTTTACAAAAACACAAAAACAAGCCCTTGAAAGCATTGACTTTCTACTGAAATGTCACTTATGTACAATAAAATTTGCCAATTTAAAAAGTGTATTTCGATGAGTTTCACAAATGCATACAGCTATGTAACTCCCACTACAATCATAATATATAATATTTCCATTGCCTTAAAATATGTCCCATTGTCCCGTTGCAGTCAATCTCACCCATACAGCTGTACTTGAAAGCCACTGATACGCTTTTTGACACTACAGTTTTATCTTTTCTGAAATTTCATATACATATAAATGACACCCTGCAATATGCAGCCATTTATGTATGACTTTTTTCACTTAGCATAAGTGCTTCAAGGTTCATCCATATTATATGAATGGCTCTGGTATTAAAGGGCAACCTGATATCAACATTAACCATACGTTTTGTTTAATCATACAAATTATTATTTCTACCAACAAAGTTTCAAGTGCCTCCAAGTGATTAGAGGACAGATTTCTTTTTTCTTATTTTTTTTTTTCAAGAACTGAGTGTTTATTTCCCCAGTAAAATTTGCTTTGGGTATATATGCTAGTCCATACTCATCATTCTTTTTAACAGTTGGGTAGCATTCCATTATCTTTTTTTTTTATTATTAAATCATAGCTGTGTACATTAATGCAATCACGGGGCACCATACACTCGTTTTATAGACCGTTTGACACATTTTCATCACACTGGTTAACATAGCCTTCCTGGCATTTTCTTAGTCATTGTGTAAAGACATTTACATTCTACATTTACTAAGTTTCACATATACCCTCATAAGATGCACTGCAGGTGTAATCCCACCAATCACCCTCCCTTCACCCCCCCACCCCCCTCCATCCTCTCCCTTTCCTCCTTCCCCCTATTCTTAGGTTATAACTGGGTTATAGCTTTCATGTGAAAGCCATAAATTAGTTTTATAGTAGGGCTGAGCACTTTGGATACTTTTTTGTTCATTCTTGAGATACTTTACTAAGAAGAATATGTTCCAGCTCCATCCATGTAAACATGAAAGAGGCAAAGTCTCCATCTTTCCTTAAGGCTTCATAATATTCCATGGTGTACATATACCACAATTTATTAATCCATTTGTGGATCGATGGGCAGTTGGGCTTTTTTCATGACTTAGCAATTATGAATTGGGCTGCAATAAACATTCTGGTACAAATATCTTTGTTACAATGTGATTTTTGGTCTTTTGGGTATATGCCTAGTAGTGGAATTATAGGATTGAATGGCAGATCTATTTTTAGATCTCTAAGTGTTCTCCAAACATCTTTCCAAAAGGAATGTATTAATTTGCATTCCGACCAGCAGTGTAAAAGTGTTCCCTTTTCTCCACATCCACGCCAACATCTCTGGTCTTGGGATTTTGTGATATGGGCTAATCTTACTGGAATTAGATGATATCTCAAAGTAGTTTTGATTTGCATTTCTCTGATGATTAAAGATGATGAGCACTTTTTCATATGTCTATAGGCCGTGCACCTGTCTTCTTCAGAGACGTTTCTCTTTCAAGTCCCTTGCCCAGCCTGTGATGGGATCCCTTGTTCTTTTCTTGCTTATACATTTGAGTTCTCTGTGGATTCTGGTTATTAAACCTTTGTCAGAGACATAACCTGCAAATATCTTCTCCCATTCTGAGGGCTGTCTACTTGCTTTACTTACTGTGTTCTTGGCTGTGCAGAAGCTTTTTAGTCTAATCAAGTCCCAGTAGTGCATTTTTGAAGCTGCTTCAATTGCCCGGGGGTCCTCCTCATAAAATTGTCTCCATTGCTCTTTAACATTGTAATGGAAGTTTTAGTCACTGCAATTAGGGAAGAAAAGGCAAGCAAGGGTATCCATATAGGGTCAGAAGAGATCAAACGTTCGCTCTTCACAGATGATATGATTGTATATCTGGAAAACACCAGGGATTCTACTACAAAACTCTTAGAAGTGATCAAGGAATACAGCAGCATCTCAGGTTACAAAATCAACATTCATAAATCGGTAGCATTTATATATACCAACAATAGTCAAGCTGAAAAAACAGTTAAGGACTCTATCCCATTCATAGTAGTGCCAAAGAAGATGAAATGTTTGGGAGTTTATCTAACAAAAGATGTGAAAGATCTCTATAAAGAGAACTATTAAACTCTAGGAAAAGAAATAGTTGAAAATGTTAACAAATGGAAAAACATACCATGCTCATGGCTGGGAAGAATCAACATCGTTAAAATGTCCATACTACCCAAAGCAATATACAATTTTAATACAATCCCTATTAAAGCTCCACTGTCATACTTTAAAGATCTTGAAAAAATAATACTTCATTTTATATGGAATCAAAAAAAAAAAAAAAAAACTCCGATAGACAAGACACTACTGAGAAATAAAAACAAAGCAGGAGGAATCACGCTACCAGACCTGAGACTATACTATAATTCGATAGTGATCAATACTGCATGGTCCTGGCACAAAGAAGAGAAGTAGATGTATGGAACAGAATAGAGAACCGAGAGATGAATCCAGCTACTTACCATTATTTGATCTTTGACAAGCCAATTAAAAACATTCAGTGGGGAAAAGATTCCCTATTTAACAAATGGTGCTGGGTAAACTGGCTGGCAACCTGTAGAAGACTGAAACTGGACCCACACCTTTCACCA
>CAUYPK010041648.1:0-38868 GCA_963574355.1 Loris lydekkerianus
TGTCAAATGGTCTATAAAACCAGTGTATGGTGCCCCATGATTGCATTCATGTACACAGCTATGATTTAATAATAAATAAATTTTTTAAAAAAGAGAACCACTGGGATAAACTCTCAGAACTTTAACCCACGTGCTGAAGGCAAGTAACTTAAGACTTGAGGAAAATATTCCTTTGTAGAGAATTCTATTTTCTTAACAACTCATTATTATTACAGAGGCCCTTTGTAGATGAGCCCTTCCCTCCCAGGGCCCCAAAGAGTCATGACACCCAGGGGGCAGCTTGCTATTTTCTCCCCTCACTAGGCTGAAATTCACACAATAGGCCCCTCTGTGGAAGTGAGGTGGTGCTACTGAGTTGATTATTTTATATTAAAGAAGACTCTAGGGGAGATGTTTTGCTCAGGAGCCCAGCACTCCAAACTGGGTCACTGTGAGCTAGAGTTGTCATTAGTCCTAACCAGCAGGAAATACCACACGGATCAGATCTTCTTTCTTTACCTTCCAGTTGGCTTTCGAATGACTTGTTTATATCCAACAAGGCTTATAATAATGACTTGTTTATATCCATCCATCTTCTGAGCTGCCAAGCTGGGAATAAGAGAAGAGCATGCACACCTGGGAAACTTCTAGATGTGCCCTGGTTCTCAAAACAGGTATCATATTAAATCTCCTGGGAAGCTTTTAAAAATCCAGAGGCCCAGGTTCACGCCTAGTCCAATTAAGTCAGAATCTCCAAGGGTAGGAACCAGGCAACACTTTCTGGTATTATTAGATGGTTGTAATATACAGCCAGGGCTGAGAACCACTGTGTTATGGCACCAGTTCTCAAAGTATGTTCCCTGAACCAGCTGTACAAATATCCCTTGGCAATTTATTAGAAATGCAAACTTTTAGGCTCTCTCTTGGACCTACTGAATCAGAGATTCTGAGGATGAATGAGCTTCAACAATCAGTTTTAAAAAGACTCCTAGGTGATTTTCACACATGAGAACTAGGCCAGATGACAGGGCTTTTTTTCTTTTTTAATCTATTGAGATACTTCCCTTGTTAGCTGTTGCCTGTAATTTCCTTGTGCACAGCAAAACCCAATTCCCTCTTTCTGATGACTCTCCATAATATCATGCTAAGTCCCTGGTCACTTGGGATGACAAAACACAAGAGATATACCTGAGTCTCTGCTCTTATTTCTGGTCTGGGAACTAACAAAGCAAAATAATCTTAAAAAGCAACAGAGGCAAATTATTTGGTCTCCTCCAATTAAGTCATCGGCTTTTGCTTGGCTTGACAAGATGACACTTTCTAGTTTTTACCTATTTTCTTTTTTTTTTTTTCATCAAGCTTAGAGCTGCCAGAAAAAAAGAAATCACAGCCCAAACAGGTTTAATTAGAGAGATGCTGAGTTGGAATTCCATAGGGAAATCTATGATATTATAGGATGGGGTGTTTATTGTATGGAATTGAGGGCACAGAAACTAAATTCATGCTAATTAAGTAGGGTTGACATAAACACTGGAGGATGGGGAGGTAAGTGGGGATGGTGGTGGGGGGGGGGTTGGGGAGGGGTCAGCTGCAAATCAGAGCCAAGAGAAGAGAAAGCACAGATGACGTGTTCTCCCATCTGGAGAGTTAACAAAATCTTAAGTAATCCGAGGTGTTTGGCTCAAGCGTTACTGAGAAGCACAAATGATTACTTTTCTACTGGGGAAGCTCAGTGATTTATGCTTTCCTGTCCTTTCCTCCTATTGACAGAACCAAGGCATGGGGAAAGACAGCTGACTTTGTACATGTTTATCTATAAGTCTGTTATAATTTGGTGATCCAGAATGTTATTTATTAAAATAAAATAAAAGCATATTAGGTGGGGAACTGTTATCAATTCAGATAATTATATACGCCATGTATTTTAATTCTCCTAACAATAGTATGAGATGTCATTGGGGCTCAATGTCTAAATTAGAAAACTGAGGATTGGAGACAC
The DNA here is from genome assembly GCA_963574355.1 of Loris lydekkerianus. Classification (NCBI taxonomy): domain Eukaryota; kingdom Metazoa; phylum Chordata; class Mammalia; order Primates; family Lorisidae; genus Loris; species Loris lydekkerianus. The sequence goes on from CAUYPK010041648.1 coordinate 1,979, forward strand.
GAAGCAAACAGCTTACTTATCTGGTCAATGACAGCACTGAGATTCCAATCCAGGTCTGCCCAAATCCCAGGCCTTTGTTTGCTCCCTTGCTCCAGAGAAATATTAAGTAGACCTTACACTTGGGGAGCCAGCTGGTGGTTGAACATCAGAACTTCACCTTGTAGGGAGACGCTGTTAGGGGCAATTCTCCATGGTCCTTCTACGTGTCTCATCGATAGCTTCTATTCCAGAAGATCTTCTCTAGCGTGTTTGTGCAGCAAAGAGACATGGAAGACAGAGGTTTCCCCAGGGCAGAATTGGGTTTTTTGCTAGGGCCCTCTCATAGTTTGGAGGTTTCAGCTTGAGGTTTCAACCATGACACAGACTCACCACGTGCATGGCACACACCCATCCTGGCCGGCCTCCACACTGCCCACAGGACTTTGGGGACAAGAGGAACCAGTGTGGCCTTGAGGAATAAAGTCCTTTTCCTCTGACCCAGGAGTCGTGTATCTTCTGCCAGCTTCTATGCAACTGTAGCAGGCTCACTTGTTAGCTTGCAAACAGGGTGAAATCTCAGACCCTTCACAGTTGTTGGCAGACATGAACTCTTACACCATGGTGTACACAGCACATTGCATCCCTGCACACTTCCTCCATTCGTAGGGAACACAACTAACTGACTATGTTTCCATGTTAGAATCTTCCTGCTGTTCCCCGGATTCCCCCAGCCACCTTGCCATAATTACTGAAGCTGAGTAGTGACCAGAACCTATAGGGAGAATTAGGAAGATGGAGTTGGCAGATGTTAATGTTGAAAAGAGCTGAGGCTCCCATGTATACCAATTTAAACCTCGTGGTCATTAAATCACAAGTTGAAAGTGACTTTAATCATTCAGGCCACTTTCCACTCAAAACAGCAAACTTTTTAGAACCTGTATTCAATAACATCTCTATGATGGAAGTCCATACCTAAAAAGGAAAGTGAAAGTGACTCTGTATTTACTCACCTTTGGTTTCTTCTCCTTGTGCCTAGTCTTATCCTCTTAAGACACGTAGATTAAGATGAACCTTTCAATACTCTCCAGCGATCACCTGCTACCCCACTCCTCCACCCCCAGTCTAGGTTAATCTCTCAACCACTCCTCCTTACTACGAGGATCAGAGCCTTCCAGACTTTCTCCTCTGACGAGGCTCCATTTTGTCCATCTCTTTGTCTAAATCTTTTTAAAAAATGTATTTGGTTTTTGAGTAGGGAATACCTATACATAGTAAAAAATTCAAAAGAGACAAGTATGTTTCTTTCTTTCTCAGACTCCAGCTCCCCGCTCCCCTCTTCCACACACTCTTACTAATAGCATCTCACTCTTCCTTCTAAAGATGTTAAAATTCCACTGGACAAGCTGAACACATAGGGAACAACCGGAAAACAGCTCTGGTGGGGGTTTGTTTGTTTGTTTTTATTGCTGCCTTTAAACACACTCAGCAGAAGTTTTGGGGTTTTTTTTCTTTTTGCCAAAATATCAGCCAAAGGCCTTTAGGCATCAAAGGCCCGTTTTAATATGAGATTGAGCATCACTCTTAACACTGGATATGATGCTTCTCTCCCGCCCCCAGCTCAGACTGGGTGGCCTGACCAGGATGCAGCAGCAGGGAAGTGGGGAGTTGCTTGTCCCCTCCCTGTGCATTTGTCTCCTCTCTCTGCTGCTTCTTGGTCCTCAGGATCAGGGGTGGAAAAGGGATGATTACAGGGGAAGGACAGAGTCCTCGCTCATAAATGCTATTGTCACTGGCTTTTGAAGCCTCTGTGACCATGCTCTGTGTGTCAATATAGTCTTATAGAACACATAATAGGTGCTCAACAAGTGTTAAATGAATGAGTTAATTTAAGAGTAAATGGATGAATGGATCTCAGGAAGTTTATAGGTGTGCCCAAATTGACAAAAGATCTCAAAACACTAGCACACCCCAATAAAAAGGACAAACAAAAAATATGCATGCACAGCTCTGCTCCATACAGCAAGACCCAGGCCAGAAAAGGGATAAACTGGTATGGTCAAACTACCACTCTGAATAATGACCTTTCAGAGAATGTGAGATCCAGAACCTTGTGAATGTAGTACTAGTGCAGAGGATAGTGGAACTCTGTATTGATACTGCTTATTTTGAACTTCAGAGTTCTCAGGCAGATTTTCTCATTTTGCAAACAAGCAGTAGACATTTTTCAGCCCAAAGCCAGACTTCATGTTTATCTTTGTGAAATTTTGTGTTTTTGGCTCACTGCTCAGTTCTCTTGAGATCTCTTTGGATGCCACCTATTATTCAAAATATAATTGTGCCTCTATGATTTTTTCACCTGCAAATAGAAGAAGATCTTTCATGTGTTTATTAAGCGAAATAATAAAAATACCAACCAAATGCAGAGGCATTTGAAATCCTCTTCAAGTTAGAAATATATTCACTCTTTGAAATAATAGCACTCTTTACTTTCAATATCCTTTTGGATTAAATTCAGCTGCATATAACAGTGAACAAAAACCTAAATAAATAAATAAGATGAGGGTTATTTCTTTTTTTCTTAAAGTAATCCAGCAAATGTGCAGTACAGAGGTAGTATAGCAACTTTGAAAGGTATTAAAGACCCAAGAGTTTACTTTTCTTCTTTTTTGAGAGAAGGTCTCACTCTGTGGCCTAGGCCAGAGTGTAACATAGTGTCAACATAGCTCACAGCAACAACTCTTGGGCTCAAATAATCTTCCTGTCTCAGCTTCCCTAGTAGCTGTGACCATAGGCCTACCACTATGCCTGGCTAATTTTTCTATTTTTAGAAGAGATAGGGTCTTGCTATATTGTCCTGGCTGCTCTTGAACTCCTGTCTTCAAGCGATACTCCTGCCTCTGTCTTCCAAAGTGCTATGAGAGTTTGAATGGTGCAGGGCAGTAGTCAGGGTGCCAAAGTGGATGCAGAGTGAAGGAGAGGGAAGACAACCTGGAACTGGCTTCTTCTCAGTGCCTCCAAGTCTGGCACCTTTCACCACGAACCTAACCGTGCCCAGGCCATCATGGAGCTAAGCATCACAGACACAACCATGCCGAGAGCTGGAGAAGCTGGTCTCTGGCTGCTTCTGCATGCCAACAAAATGAGCCAGCAGACTAGCAACGTGTGTCAGCTGCCCCAGTGATCCGGCTGCCACTTTCAGAGCATGAAAAGAACCTGGCTGCTGTTTCCCTTTTACTTTCCAAATCAGGTGCAAACTGTCTCTCTGCCTGGCCTATGCAGGGAAAGGGATTCTGGGAAATGTAGTTCTAGAGTTCCAGCTGAGCTAAGTGGCCCCACAAAGTTGGAAATCTGAAGGCATTAAGGCTGAAAATTCTCCTACTATCTTGTGACCTATTTTCTCTTAATGCTCATCTGATCTTTTCTACTTTGAAGTTTATTTCCTTTGGTAGAGAAAACAAAGCGAATAGACAGAGTAATCCTGCTTTCTCCCTGTCATTTCTCAGCCTTGTGCCATTTGCACCAAGACACTGGCTACACCCTTCCTCCCCCTGTAACTCTGATGATGGCTGAAATGTCCTCTTTGTCCTCCCAGTCAGGTCCCACGTACCTCAGCTCCTGTGATACATCCCATTCTTGAGCTATTGGATCAGATTTCACTTTTTCTGAACCACGTTCAATGTTTGCTTTTTTTGTCTGTAATAAAATCTGTGCTGGTGTGGCTCATTATCTCAAGGTTGGCGCGTTCACACTTCTCTTGCTTAAGAGTCAGAAATAAGTCTAATGCAGGAATTCCCCTTCTTTCTCAACAATGAGGCACCCAGTTCAAGGCCATGTAACAGGAGTGCCCTTCCCACTCTCCAAACATACTCTTCTGGCTGCCCACTACCTTACTGTGACAATTTTTCCCTCTGAAGTTGCCTCTTATGCAATTTATCATAACTTGGACAAAACTGTGTATGCATGAGTACACATGTGTGGCTATAGGATAGAATCCACCCTAGTAAGGTAGGCCCTATCCAACAGTTTGGCTCTCCATAAATACTATATCCCTTGAGGGTAGAATTGTGTCCTCATGCATGTGTCACCAGCAAGTGACAATCTCTAAGCCCAGACAACCTAGCCTGGATGCAGGGGTGTGGGGGTAGGAAGCAGAATTGGCCAAGGGCTCTGAGGAATCTGGGTAGGAAGCTGAGGGTAGAATCATGTCCTGATGTGTGCTTACTCTCTGGGGGATGCCCTTGGGAACCCAAGTTCAGATCTTGATGTGCTCAGGGGGCTGCAGGCAACGTTCCTCTTTCAAGAGATCCAAGGTGTTCCCATTGGATATTCACAATAGATGGGTGAGTTTTGGCTTTTGAATGGGTCTTCCCCCAAATGACACGGATGTTATCTGTCCAATCCCTCCAGAACTTTCATTATAGACTGAAATTTATTACTAAAGATATTTAGTCTGCTTGGCACCCTTATCTGGGCAACAGTTTTAACAAGACAGGTGTGGGGAGCTCCTCAGCCCCATTCCTCTATTGCTCACACCCAACCCAGGACAAAGGGCCAGCTATCCAAGTCACTGCAGCAGGTGCATCCCTGGGAATAGATGGGGTCATGACTGCATCAGCCCTGCCCTCTTGGGCTCTGAGGGAGCCCCGGAGGCCCTAGACTCTTGTTGGACCTGCAGGACTGGACTGAAATGGTAGGATAAAGGAAAGGGGAGGAGGATGGTAGTACACTTAAGAAAGAGGATGGGGATTAAGTCACTCTAGACTTTCTGCTGTGAATCATCAACAGCCAGGAGATGTACTTTCCATTAGCCACACAGTGAGAAAGCTTGAACCTTTCTTTAAGATCCAGAAAGAGGTTCGGCTATTTTGCAAACAAATCTGCTAAAATTTCTGAGAATCAGAAGAGCTTCTAGGACTGAGGACAATCTTTTAACAGCACTTCTCACGGATGTGCGTACGTATTAATCACATGGGGACGAAGTTAAAATGCAGATTCTAGTACTGAAGGTCTGGCTGGGATGGAACCAACAGTCTGCATTTCTAACAAGTTCCCAGGGAAAACCCTTGCTGCTGGTCCATCAGCTACACCATGAGTAACAAGGACAGATAACACCCTGAGTAAGCTTTAATTGCCATCAGCAATTAACTACCAGCATGGCTGTCTTTGGTGATGGGGCCTCTACGGACATGATTATAGCTAAATTAAGTCTTAAGAGTGGGGCCCTGATCTGGTAGGTCTCATGAGAAGACTGTTAAGAAGAAGCACCAAGCACAGTGAGAAGGTGTCCATCTATGTGCCAGGGGAGACCCTCACGGAAACCCACTGTGCTGGCAACTTGATCTCACACTTCCAGCTTCCAGAACTGTGAAGAAACAAATTTCTATTGTTTAAGCCACTGAGATCGTGCTATTTTGTTATGGCAGCCCAAGGTGACTAATACAGCCATTATTGTGCCTGTCCCAGATGTTCTGGTTCCATAATAGTTAGGAGTTCTGGAGACCCAAAAGACTCCTGTGTTGTGGGAACCAGCAAGTGACAATCTCTAAGCCCAGACAGCTGGGCAGTTCCCTGTGCTGTATTTTAGCAGTGTCTCAACCTTGGCTGCCCATTGGAGTTATCTGAGAGCTGTAAATAATATCCGTGCCTGGGAATTTGAACTGAGACAAGAAAAAGAAAACAAGAGCAAAAGGTATTTTCTTCTCTTCCTTCATTTAGTTGTTTTCTTTTGCACTGACCTTTACCTATGTTAAACCATATTGCTCTGACCTTCACATTCATTATTGGAATGGGATTAAGTTTGCTGGAGTAGTATTACATTTTATCCATAACCTGAAGAACAAGAGAATTCTAACACTGAATTGTGATAAGCCTCCACTTACTTCTAGATTTAACCAATACCCCTCCGTAATCTCAGATGCACAATGCCTGTGTTAGCTGTGCTGGATGAGGCAGTGTGTCCATGTGCAAATATATCTACGAGCTGGATTAAAGATCCAACAGATACAAAACATCTTTAATTTAGAGGTGCTTTTTCTTATACATAGTGGGAACAGGAAATTGCACAGTCAGCCCCTAGTATATAGGAAACATTTAGCCTATTATACCCCATTTAATTCTTACAGCCACCCTATGAGAATAGATATTATAATTTCATTTTATAGATGAGGGAGTGAGGTTCTGAGACGTTAAGTTATTTCTTCACCCAAAATCTGGATGGTGTTAGAACTAGGATTTATGGTCTGACTCTTAACTTCACTGATAAGAAGAGACAGGGAAGGTCTTAGCATCTCCATTTCACAGAACATGGAATTAGGCTCCAAGTCTCCTTAACCTTCAAGAGGTTTCTGTGCAGGAACAGTTCACGGCTTGCTCAGCTGCCATGTATCCACTGGGGTTTTTGGTTTTTGGTTTATTTTTCAAGGAAATCGTGAGCCTGATCACCATTAGAATCTCACCATTGAGGGGATCTGACAAGGCCGGCTGGCCCCTGGGCTCCCATGTTTGGAGGTGTGGTTTGGATGGAGCTCTTCTTTTTATCTCTTCAACAGCCTTTTCAGGAAACAATTATGCTTCGGGTCTCAAACTACATGTGCATCAGAGGACTTTAAAGAAATACTCTATTTTTTTCTTTCTCTCTCTTTCAGCCACAAAATAGAAATGTGAGTCCCTTTCCATTTTTCTGAAACCGATGGTACCTCCTCATCAACTTCTAATGTCAGCTTCATACTGATTCATATCAGCACGTGGATGGCTGGAGTTCTGCAGTAGCTCGTCATCATTTCTATTTAAAAACATAATAAAAATGCAGCAGTCTTAAAGCTACACTGCTTAGAATAGGATGGGATCCTTCATCAGTACAGAGGCTTCTGTGACCAAACGTCCCTGGAAGATGCTTGACTTGGTTCATTGAGTGGCTGGGATGGGTTTTGCGCTGGTCTTTCTGAGCAGTTTTCTATGGACCAGTGTTTTATCTGTCTTTGTGATAAGGCCAGTGAGGGTTATACTTGTAGTTGAGAAACAGTAACTCTGGATCAAGACCAAATCTTGGCCTAACTAGTGATATCCGTTCGATCGATAAAAATAACTAATGGACTTTGCTCGAGAGTAGATGAAGCTGGTACCTACTAAGTCTTGAGAGATCTCAAAATATTTTTCCCTTTGCTTCACCTTGGCTCACTCTGTCCCTATTACCTGTGGAAAAATTATTCTTGATGCCATTATTCCCAATTGCCATTCCCGATTCTATTTATACATTACAGATCTCAGAAATTGAGTTGTGAGATTTAGATTTTTCTCCAGAGTTTAAAGATGGAGAGATAATGTTTAGAGCCTCTAAGGAAATCGTCAAGGTTTCTTCTCTTAGTACATGTCAGTTAACTAGATAAGGCATCAGAACCTTAGATGGTATTATAAGTTGAATTATGTCCCCCCAAAAGATAGCTGAGGTCCTGACCCCTGGTACCTGTGAATGAGACTGCACTGGGAAACAGGGTCTTTGCAGATGGAAGCAAGTCCAGATGAGATCATACTGAAGTAGGGTGTATTATCTCCTAATCTATTTAACTGTTGTCCCTAGAAAACAGAGATGCAAAGACAGGGAGACCCCCATGTGACGATGGAGGCAGAGATTGAGGGGTTACATACACAAGCTGAGGATTGCCCATAATGCCAGAAGTTAAGAGAAAGTGAGGAACAAATCCCCCCTACAACCTTCAGAAAGAGCACTGCCCAGCTGACAGCTGGATTTCGGACTTCTGGCCTCTAGGACTATGAGAAAATAAACTTCTGTTGTTTCACGCCATCCAATTTGGGATAATTTGTTACAGCAGTTCTAGAAAACTCATACAGACAGGAAGGAGAGGCTGGCCTGATGTAGACTAGAGGTTATGGGTTTCCATGAAAATATAAGCAGGCATTGTCTCCCTTGATGGCTAAAGCTCAGAGTCAGGGACCACCAACAGCTCTGTGTGGGTAACTTTACAGGCCTGGGGTTCATTCTAGCTCCTGCAAGCCAACCAGTTAAGGCTCTGGGCTGTCACCTTCAGGAGGAACCTAGGATTGCTGAGAAAAGAATCAGGTGCCTAGATGGGTGTCAAAAGAAAGAGACAGTGGCCCATCTTCGTCTATGTCACAGTTGCACATGGGGTCTGTTTCCCCAACAAGGGATAGAATACTTCCTCCTGTGAAATCTAGGAGTTAATTGACCCACAGCTTATTCCTTCCCAATTTGATCTTGCACCATCCTTACTAGGTGAACTGATATTCCCCATTCTGGATGCCCCCACCCCCCAATAAGCATTACCTATCTCTATATTTATAGGCTGTCAGGAAGATAGTTCAGAGAGCCAGCTGCATTGCCTTTTTCTGCTAATTCCACTAGGTGCTCAGTAAATGTCAGGGAAATTGGTTTTTGTTTTTGCATCCAGAAATGGGTATCCTTTGAAGCAAATGCTGGAGTGAATGCATTATCTAGAACTCCACTGAGGCACTTATTCTCCCAGCTGCTGGGAATGTTGGCTTCTGAGAGCTCGTGTGGGAGCCTCTCCTTAGGTTTTTGCCTTTGCTTGAAGCAAGCTGCCTTGCCCAAAGTCATGTCCTTTCCGGCACAGTGTCCTTCTCGGGCATGGTCTCCATTTAACTAACTACTGAACAGTGAAGGTGGGCAGCAGCCCTCCCTACCCTCATGTCAGGACATCGCTATAGGGGTCAGCCCAGCTCCAGAGCTCCCCAGAGGATTGACTGAGGCCTTTGTTGCAGCGACATCATAGTTGACTTTTGCCCAATCCTTCCTTCCTTTACTTCTTTACAGGTCTCGTTCTAAGAACATTCACACCCGGGGAGAACTCTCCTCCCCACTAATTGCACTCTCAAGGTCTGTTTTCCAGGGACATTGATCCTTCAACTGGATACCATGTAGGGGAGAAATACATTAACCACATTTAAGAGTCTGAAATGCAAGAGCCATAGGCAATAAAATAAAATGCCACCCTGTCTCTGCACTGTCAGTGCTGCCAACCTAATGGCTGAACCTTCACAGTTCTACTGCTCACCAGGGGCTCAGAAGTTCTGAGTACAGTATGGCTTTTGAAAACATTATTGAATAAGGTAATGGATGAGAGTTCATGGAATTTTCCTTGACCTGGAATCAGCTAAATGGCTTTTTTTTTTTTTTTTAAGTTTTCTTTCCCCTTTGTAATGGGTAGGAGGGTCTTGGGCCTGTTTAGTTTCCTAGAGCTGCTGTGGTGGAGTACCGTGAACAAGGAGTCTTAGAATAGAAATTTATGGTCTCACAGTTGAAATTAAGGTGTCACCAGGCTATTCTCCCTCTGAAGGCACTAAGAAAGGGTCTGTTCCTAGTCTCTCCCCTAGCTTCTAAGGATTTGCCAGTGATCTTTATTCTTCTTTGGCTTATGGACACATCACACTTGATCTCTGCCTTCATGTCCCCATGCTGTTCTCCCTGTGTGCACATCTCTGTGTCCAAATTTCCCCTTTCATTCATACTGGATCAGGGACCCCCCCTACTTCAGTGTAACCTCAACTTATTAGATCTTAGATGACCCTATTTCCAAATACGATTACATTCTGAGGTATTGATAGTTAAAACCTCAACACATGAATTTTGGAGGGAACATAATTCAACCCATAACAGGGTAACTCACCATTTTCTATGGTCATCCTCCCCCAAACTCCTAACCCCATCTAACCATGAAGGCAAAGGTCAGATAAATTATATCCTAACTGAAGGAAAGTCTACAAAGTACCCAACCAGTATTTCTCAAAGCCATCAAAATCATCAAAAACAAGAACAATCTGAGATTGTGTTCTGGTCACCAGGAGTCTACGGAGACATAATGACTAAACATAATGAAGCAACACGGATGGGACCCTGGAATAGAAAACAGACATTTTAAGAATAAACTAGTAAAATCTAAATAACATATGGACTTCAGTTAATATGAATATATCATTATCAGTTCATTGAGTATAACAAATGTACCACACTAATAGCAGATGCTAATAATAGGTAACTGAGTATGGGATATATGTAAATTAGATCTTCACAATTTTGCTGTAAGTCAAAAACTCTTCTAAGATAAAAAAATTACTAAAAAAAAAAATAATAAAATCTAAGAACTACCACCCTTTGATCATTTTCTCTAAGAACTGATAGTTCCATCTTGTGTTGAAAGGATTGAAACTTTGTTTTCACTGGACTTCCTTGGGCCTCTTTTTATCCTGGCCTTAACCACATAATAAAGTATAATTGCTGAAAAGGCAACCAAGTCTTTGTTATTAGTTTATGTCTCTAAGTCATTGCTATCTGCATGTTTAAGATTTCTCCAACTACATGCATCTTTATATGTCTATTCTAATCCAGTGGTTCTCAACCTTCCCTATGCCAAGATACCTGTGTAGAGTAGTTCTCCACTTAGGCAGCATATAAAATCAGCAGGGAAGGTTTCACAAATTCTGCTCCCCAGGCCTGACCCAGCTTTCAGGCCCTCCAATGTGCAGCTGAGATCAAGCCCCACTGCTGTGTGCTCCTCTCCCATGGTGGTCATCTGAGATTGCAGGGAGCTCCCACCTGCCGCACCAACTCCACATCTTTCTAAATTCCTAATTAAGAGAGCTAGGTAATTTTTTTTTTAGAGACAGAGTTTTATTTTGTCCCCCTTGGTAGAGTGCCGGAGCGTCACAGCTCACAGCAACCTCCAGCTCTTGGGCTCAGGCGATTCTCTTGCCTTAGCCTCCCGAGTAGCTGGGACTACAGGCTCCCGCCACAACGCCTGGCTACTTTTTGTTGCAGTTTGGCAGAGGCCAAGTTTGCACCCACCACCCTTGGTATATAGGGCCCACGCCCTACTCACTGAGCCACAGGCGCCGCCAGAGAGCTAGGTAATTTTTTATTTCAAAAACTTTAATAAAGAGTTCTACCTAGTCACAATGGCTCATGCCTGTAATCCTAGCACTTTGAAAGGAGTGATCAGGTGGATTGCTTGAACGCAGGAGTTTGAGACTGGCCTAAGCAAGATAAAGACCATGTCTCTACTAAAAATAGAAAAACTAGTTGGGCGTTGCAGCAGGTGCCTGTAGTTCCAGCTACGCGGGTGACTGAGGCCAGAGAATCACTTGAGACTGAGAATTTGAGGTTGTTGTGAGCTATGACACCATGGCTCTTTACCCAGGATGACAGAGTGACTCTGTCCCAAAAACAAACAAACAAACAAAGTTTCTCTGTTACTTCTTAGCAAACAGTTTATCTCAAAGCTACTCAAGAACAGAAAGCAGAGGAGAGTAGCCTCTGTAAAAGTTGTTTATTCCCAGGAATATTATTTACAAATATGTAACAAGCATGGACACTGGCCAAGCAGACCACTGGTGAGAGGAAAACAATTGCCCAGAGGGCTTGCTGGCTGCGTATTAGCTCTGTGTGTTCCTTCCCTACCTCCATGTGACCAAAGAATCAAAAGGAGGAGACATGCAGAGGGAGAAAGAAAAAGAAGACTCATCATTCTTATGGTTCTTGACATGCTGAGAGTAATGGGAAGACTGAGGCACCCAAGAGGCAAAGCCAGAGGTCCCGCCCACTGCTCTGCCCCTCAGCAGATGGGGGGACAGCAAGGTGTGGCCTCAGAACTTTGAGAAGGAAATGAAATGGAACCTAGAAGCTGCTCCACTTTGTATTAATTTGATTATGACTTGCACTTCTCAGATATTTTCGCATAATTGTTGCCTCTGGAAAATATTTCAAAGACTCACTTTTCACCCTGTTATGGTACAAGGCTGAATCCAGAGTAACTTCACTCTTTTTCCTTCTCCAGCATGATGTGAGAATAAAGAGGTTCAGAGTACAGGTCTTTTATTTGTTTAACCTGAACCCTGGGAGCCGAAGAACAGACCTGCACAGGCTTATCCTCCATCATTACTGCTCAATTGCTTTGACCTGTTGACTTTGCAGCTGGTCAAGGACTCCATTACTTCACCAGCAGCTCCAGGATTGCCCCACTGAGCAAATGTTGATTTAACCTGTGGGTCCCCTGACACTATTTTAAAGTCTATTATTCCATCAGAGACTAAGCTATTAAAAGGCAAAGAACTTTGGTTTTGTTTACTGTTTGTTGCTCAAAGAGCATTTATAGAAAATTGTAGTATTACTACTCCACATCAATCAATCAATATATTGCTTCTTTAACATGCTAAAAGAGGAAAAAAGATGGTTTTTGTTTTGGAAAGAAAATGCTAATACTTCATTCCTTTATATTAATAAAATTTTTCCTGTTATATGCTTAAGAAGATCTTGTACTGACTATTAATGTTGCCATAAAATATTATTTGCCTACATGGAAAATAATGAGCTGGAAAATATTCTTCTTAGTAAAATATCTCAGGAATGTAAAAAAAAAATCCAATGTACTCAGTACTACTATGAAACCAATTTATAATCACTCACACTTTCGTGTGAAAGATGAATCACAACTATAGCCTAGGAGGAAGGAGGGAAGGGGAGGGGGATGGGGAGGGAGGAGAGTGGGTGATAGAGGGAGGGTTATTAGGGGGACCACACCTATGGAGCACATTGGAAGTACAAGTTGGATTTATCAGATGTAGAACACAAATGTCTTAACACTGTAATTGGGTAAATGAGGTGAAGGCTATGTGAATTAGTAGGATGTAAGCACTCCAATTTGTATAAATAATCAACACATTGAATCCCATAATGGCATCAATGTATTCATGATCTATGCACAAATGACTTAATAAAAAAATAAATAAATGTAAAATAAAAAATATTATTTGCATTAAATAACAAAGACAAAAATTAATTTGGTCTGTGTAGTGCCTTTCTCTCATGATTTCAAATAATTCTTAAAATGAATCACATGTATTCCCAGATTTGTTTCATTCATTTTTTTTCTTTATAGTCTTTAAAAAAAATGTTTTAAAATAATACACTTTCCAACATGAAAGATTATTAAAACTTTAAAGTTCAGGACAAGATCATAATAACAATTAAAAATGATGATGTTGGATCCAAATAAGTACATCTTTTATTCTAAAAATGGAGGTGGTTTTCATGGCGATCTGCACAACGGGTTAGTGCATTTTCCAGCGTTTCCATTGTTTCCTGTATCTGCTGACTAAAGTTAATTCTGTTAAATGTTATTATCCCAAAGTGGGGTTTTTTTATAGCTTCTAATTTGGTTTAATTTGGAAAAAGAACATTTTCTATAGATAAAACGACAACCAAGAACATATTTTACTAAAATTTGTATACATGCCACTCTATTTTATAAGAAATGTCTCAGCAAATTCCCAGATAGTTATAATCTTTTCACTATCACTTGCTAATGAGTTTATGCAAAACAATAATACTTTGACAAATGACTCTTTATTCACTTGAAAATTCTGTATGACTTCTGACTGTTTATCATTATAAAACTTTTAAGTAACTATTTTATTAAAGGCAAATTCAACTAAAGAATAGTTTTGCTTATTTTGAGTTGCATGTTGCAGTATTGCTATGATCTCGACTTGATAGGGCTTTGCTTTTCTGTATAGCTGGAACTAGAGAAGTAGTATTTGCCCATGTTTTTAAAATAATTCAAACAGTCCCTGAATCACTTTTATTAAAATGTTTAAAAATTGTTTTTAATTAAAGTATGACCCACATAGAAAAATGCACAAATCATAAGTGTAGAAGTTGGTGAATTATAAAAAATCGAATGCCCCAGTGAACAACTCTGAAGGTCAAGGTAAGGAATATTATCAGCACCCTAAAAGTTCACTTTATACCCCTTAGTACTACTCCCTCTTTCCTCTCCAAGCACAACCACTGTCCTGACTTTTAAAACTCCAGATTCATTTTTTCTGTTTTGTACTTTATATAAATTGAATCATACTTTATGAACTCTTTCTGTGTCTAGTCTCAACACAATGTTTGTGAAATGCATCAGTATCATTGTGTGCAGGTAATTACATCTGTTATCATTGTTTTAATTTCATTATGTGACTATACCACAAGTCAGCTGTCTGTTCTGCTATTGGTAGGTATTTTGGTTGTTTCCAGTTTGGGGCTTGTGTTGGTTAATTTTATGTCAACTTGACTGGACCATGGATTGCCCAGATATTTGGTTAAACATTATTCTAGGTGTTTCTGTGAGGATGTTTCTGGATAAGACTAACATTTGCATCAGTATTCCCTCCCTAATGTGGGTTGGCCTCATAAAATCAGTTGAAGGACTGAAGGGACAAAAGACTGACCCTCCCCTGGGTAAAAAAGAATTTCTCCCACCTGACTGCCTCCAAACTGAGAAACTGGCTTTTTTCTACATTTGGACTTGAACTGAAGCACAGGCTCTTTCTGAGTCTTGAACCTGCCAACTTTTTGACTAGAACTACATCATTGGCTCTCTGGGTTTCAGGCCTTTACACTTGGACTAAAACTTGCACCATTGGCTCTGCTAGGTCTTCAGCTTGCTGGCTACAGATGTGGGACTTGTCAGCCTCCATAACTGCTTAAGCCTCTGTGTGTGTGTGTGTGTGTGTGTATCTATATATTATATTTATACAATATTTAAATATTTTTATATATTTATGCTTCTATAAATTACATTTAGTATATGTTATATATTATATAATTTATATATATTATGTATTTATTTTTATTTATATATCATATCTATAAATATATATTTACATATATAAATAAGCATCCTGTTGGTTCTCTTTCTCTGGAGAACCCTAATTCAAGGCTCCTATTAATAATATTACTGTGAACACTTTTAAACACATCTTTGGTTTACATGTGATGACTTTATCTTAGCTAGATATCTGAGAGGGGAATTACTAGGTTAAAAGGGAAGCCTGTGTTCACCTTTGGTAGACCCTAACGACTTTCTAAAGTGACAATGAAAATAGTTCTCCACCATATCTACCCTGCTCTCCAGCGCAGTGTTTGAGTGTTTCCTTTGCTGTGCGTTCAGCCCACGTGTTTGGCCTTGGTGTTGTCAGTCTTTAGAATTTTAGCCATTCTGTGAGCAGAAATGTTGCATTTTGTACTTAATTTGCGTTTCTATGGAGACTAAGGGGGTTGAGCACCTTTTCATATATTTCTTGAACATCTGGCTATCTGTGAAGTGTCTGTTCAAATCTCATTGTTTATATGTATGAGAAACTTTTTTAAATCACTCATCAACTTCCTCTTTCAATTCCTCACTTTTAAAGATAGCATTTTTGACTCCCCCTTATGAAAAATGAAAATTTGAGCTCACCTATTCTATCTCCAAAATTCTCTTCCTCTACTTCACTATTCGCGTTAGTTATAATTCTTCTAGTTTTTATCTTAAGATTTTAAGTTATATACTTAAACTTTTATGATCAAATATAGAATCTATTGATTCCTCACTATGTAAAATAAGTCATCCAGAAAAGTCCTTGGCACATAGTAGGCATTTAGCAAAATTTGCTAAAGAAAGAAAGAGAAGGAGGGAAAGGATAAGGGGAAGAAAGGATTATCCCTACTTCCCTCCTGCTTTCCTATACACTTACAGTAATACAATTTTAGTTTTGAAGGTTTATGACATTTGCATTTTGTTCTATATTATGGCTGTGATTTTAAAAATTCAAGATGAATAAAGAGCATACAATCATGTAACTATCACTATGACAGTTTGTGGATTGTGTTTCCCCAAAGTGACTACAAGATTTCCAGTGTCATATGTTCTTGGAAGTCCTTGCCTCTCTCCCATGAAGGGGTGGCATCTGTCTTCACTTTCCTTGAACTTCAGTGAACCTAGTAGAATCTGGTGGCAGTGATGATCTGCGACTCCTTCACCTTGCTCCTAACAGGCAGCTTACTACCTTCTACCAGACTCTTTCCTGGGACATGTTTTCTGAACCCAGACACATCAGGAGAGAAGCCTGCCTACTCTGAAGCCACCAAGCTGGAAAGACAGAGCTGGAAAGACCATGTTAGCAGACCACATGGATGTAGAGAGAAATCCTGAAGAATTCCCACCCCTTCCAGCTCTCATCTGTCCAGCTCTTTATTCTTCTCAGGCTTCAAGATGACCCCAGGACCAGCCACCATCTAGCTACAACCTCCCAAGATACTTTGAGCCAGAAGGACCCACTTGAGCTGCTCCAAAATTCCTTGCCCATGGAAACCATGAGATATAACAAATGATTGTTGTTGTTTTAAGGCATTAAGTTCTGAGGTGATTTGTTATACAGCAATAACTAAAACAATCACTTACTGTAAAGCTATTAGCGTGATTGAACCCATAAAAAAAAAAAAGGATATTGTTCTATTTCATTAAACTTCCACCACTTAAAGAAAAATAGTCTAAACATCAAAATAAAATTAATACTCTCTTTTTGCTCTGCTACTCAAAATTATGACACATTTTAGTTTGCCTTATGCCTGAGGAAATTGTTTTATGTAGTTTTCAATTTTTTTTTTTCCAATTTTTATCTGGCTTTTCTTCTCCTTGTTAACAAAAAAGGCAAAGAAGATAATTGCTTTATATTTTGCATTGAAATTGCTTTTTTCTTAAAGATATTCTTCATGAAGCCTTCAGACCTTTTTTACTCCTCATAGATTTGCCTCATAGCTGGCAAACTGGGATTTTATTTCAGTACTCTCTGGATTAGCACCACGTGTTTTTGCAGTTTTTGGCTGGGGCTGGGTTTGAACCCACCATCTACAGCACATGGGCCCGGTGCCTTATTCCTTTGAGCCACAGGCACTGCCCTAGCACCACGTGTTTTTGGATATCTTTCTTGGATTTCTTTGGTCTATTTGAACATATACGTAAGTAATTATTAGAATGTGAGTGACTCATCCAGTTTCTGAGTCATTGCCTATCTGTAATCTTCTCAATTTTGTCCTCACACTTACATGCCTGGTTGCCAATCATTCTCCCTCAGTATTTTAATGAAATTACTCTGTTGTCTCTTAGTTTTCAGTGTTGCTGGAGGAGGTCTGTTGTCTATCTTGTACTTGTTCTTTGGAGGTAACCTGTTTTTTCTATCTGAAAAACTTAGGCATTTTTTTTTTTAGTCTTAGTGTTTGAAAATTTCTACAGACATGCCTATATATAGGTGAGTGTCATTTTACTCAAATAGTTGATATTTCTTGGCCTTTTTCTATTTTTCAGATCAAGGCAATTTTATTTTTTCTCTCTTTTCTTTTCTTTCTTTCTTTCTTTTTTTTTTTTTGAGACAGAGTCTCATTATGTCACCCTGGGTAGAGTGCTGTGGCATCACAGCTCACAGCAATCTCAAACTCCTGGGCTTAAGCGATTCTCTTGCCTCAGTCTCCCAAGTGGCTGGGACTGCAGGCGCCCACCACAACACCCAACTATTTTGTTGTTGTAGTTGTTGTTTGGCAGTCTTGGGCCGGGTTCGAACCCACAAGCCCTGGTGTATGTGGCCAGCGCCCTAACTGCTGAGCTATAGGAGCTGAGCTGCAATCTTCTTTATTGTGCCTTTGGTTACACCTTCCCTTCCATTGTTTGCAGAGCTCCTTTTAGATGAACTTTGGGCCCACGTATATGTTTTCACTGACTTCATTTTCCTCTTATATTTTTCATATCTTTTTATGTTTATTATTGGGCCTTCTGGGAAATGCCCTTTCCTGTTATCAACCAAATCCCTAATTTGGCCTCAATTATTGCTTCCATTCTCCTACTTAGCTTCTTCACTAATCTTTCAAATCTTTTTTTTTTTTTTTTTAGGAACAGAGTTTCACTTTGTCACCCTGGGCAGCATGCTATGGCATCAGCTCACAGCAACCTCCAACTCCTGGGCTTAAGTGATTCTCTTGTCAGCCTCCTGAGTAGCTGGGACTACAGGCACCTGCCACAACGCCCTGCTATTTTTGTTGTTGTTGTTGTTGCAGTTTGGCTGAGGTTGGGTTCAAACCCGCTACCCTTGGTATATGCGGCCGGCACCCTACCCACTGAACCATAGGCGCTGCCCATCTCTCAAAATTTTTGATAATCCTTTGAAGTTTCCAATAATTATTTCTTATTCTCTAATTGATACCCTTTGCCCTCACAGCAGCCAGTACTTGTTTTATGGATGCAGTAGCCTCCCAGATTTCTCTGAGGATAATTAGATGTTTATTAAGTTTTTCCCGGCGGCCAGTCGGTGTTCATCATGCTTTCATCTTGTCTCTAATTGATTTCCCTCAAATGCCTGGTGAGCCTTTGCCAGCCATTCACATGTGTGATTAATACAGGCTCCATGAGGTGGCTCTCACTAACAGGTGCGTTCACTCAGAAGGCCGTTTTATGAATGGGAAGACTGATGATGGCTCTGAATAAGCGGGGGGCCGGGCCACAGTCAAGCTGCTATTTAGTTTGCAAGTTCACAACTATCAAAATCACCCAAAGGGGAAGGACTTTATCTGTAAGGAGGATAGAATTGTACTTTGAGCTGGAGTTGGATCTGTGTTTTTTGTGGAGTATTAAAGCCCTTCAGGCTGGATGATACTTCTGCCTCCATTCAATCCGCTATATCCCTCTGGTGGAAAATCCACTCTCTACCCAATATAGTTGTGGTGTTTTGGCTAACTAGGGGTTTAATAGCTTCTCTACAGAGGGAGTGGGCGGGGTGGGCCAACCTGGCCCAGATTTTCAGTGGTTGGTCTGTTCTGCAGTTAACTACTCTTATCACTGCCCCAGGCCCATGTTTGCTCTTTTTACCCATTGACTTTAAGCTGGGAGCTTCTCTAGGTGAGTGAGGGCTCTGACTGAAGCCTCTCTCTTACATATTTTTTGGTTTGTGTATTACTCTGCTTTGGTATGTCAATGTGGAACATCTGCTTTCTGACTCTCAGAAATTTGTCCAAGTCATTAAAATTTCTGGTGAGGCCATTCTTTTTGTTTTCAGCATTTTTATAGACTTATTCATCCTTTATATACCTTTGCCATCATTTCAGTAGGGTCTTGGAAGAAAGGTTAGGCAAATACAGATGCTCTATCTGCCTTCTTGTGCCGAGAATTGTCTAAAAATCCCTAATTTTGAAAATCACCTAAAAACATTTTATCCAGTCAAAAAAGCGTTTCTACATTTCCCTAAAGCAGAAAGAGAAAATATAATTATGTTAATTTTCTAATGGGAAAACTGTAGGTCCAAAAAGTTAGAAAAATTATCTTGTCCATTACCATCTTCCTAACAATTAGAGTAGCATAGTAATTAGAGGTTTGGTGCTTATGTTAGACAACCAAGAGTAGAGTCTTGGTTACTTCTCTTACTGGGTAGGTGACAACATGTAATTAAACCCTCTTGGCCTCAGTTCTCTTGCCTGTAAAATGGGGATTATTATACCTTTCTCAGAGGGTGTTGTGAAGGTTCGCATGCTTAGCACAGGGCATGGCAGGAAGTAATCTGTTAATGGTATCAGTAGCAGAGCAGCTGCAGTAGCAGCGTTATCATCCCAGCCATGAGACAATCTCCCTGTTATTATTCTATCTTTTCCTTGACATTGTTGTACTAATTAATCAAAGCTATGAGGCCTTTATGGGTTTGAGTTTTATTTGGATGACCTTCAAACTTAGCCTCTCATTTAATTTCCAGATTGCAGAAAGCATGGCAAAGATAAGGGAGTACAAATTAAATACACATGATGGAACAGCATAAACATGATAATAATGCCCTGTGTTTTTGTAGCAAAGATTGCCAGCATTTATTTTATTTATTTTTTCAAAACATTATGATGTATATTGTTTCAGTATTTAATACACATTTATTGAACATTTATCAAATAAACTTTTTTATTTTTGAGCAAGTTAACTTTCTGGGCATCTGTTATGGGGTAAGAATAATTGTTTTTCCAATTAATAGGTTTTTTAAAAAACTTAATTAAAATATATTTCTTCCAGTATGGGGGCCTTTGTTCTCAATTATAGAAATACTTAGTTTTAGTAAGCAGCAGGTACATCTTGGTAAAGATAGAGCTGAAAAGCCCTGATATACACTAAGAAATTAAATTTCTTTTAATGTTTCTTCCAAAATGGAGTAGTCTGACACAGATAAAATAAAAAATAAAATAAAATAAAATAAAAAAGGCTGCTGTGGTTGAAAAGGGTCTCTGGATCTGGAACTCTACCTGCTCGGTACCCCCTTCACCTTCAGCTGCTGCCAACATGGAGGCTGCAGAACCACATTTACATGTCTCTAGAATTCCAAGGATCAGAATCTGAAAACCATTGGTTTGATTTATCCCAAAGGTGAGTTTTCCAGTTTCTAAGAAAAAGCTACCATTTTTTAGGTGTCTTCTTTACATGTCAAACCAATGTCTGCAATTGTTTTAATGTCCTCAGTAACCACTCGTGGAAGACATTATTATCCTATAACAGGAAAGAAACCAAAGAAATGAGTATCTTACCCAAAGTCCCATAGCTAATGAACAGAGGATCTGGCTTTTTACTCACAAATGTCTGACTCCAAATTCTATGTCTTTCTACCGCTCCAAAATGCACAAGAAAATCTCCAAGCTCCTTTCTGGCAATAAATTTCTATAATTTCAAGATATTTTTTAAAAAGAAGAATGCACACTATTGATCAAAATATAAACACTGAGCCAAAACCCAGATAGAGAACGAACTGAAACACACAAGAAAGAAAATTTGAGTAGAGCAGAGGAATGGATTATATTTAATAGCTAGTTGTCTTACTGCAGTCATTGACTCTTTCTAAATTTATTGTAGAGAGAAATGTTGTTTTAGATGTCTCCCTCTCAAGTGGTTTTGCTTAGTTCCATCATCCTCATCAGGAACCTTGGTTACTTTCCTGTTTGTGGCCATTGGGGTCTCATTTAGTTTTTGTTGATCTCCTTTAGGACCTGTTCTGCCAATGATTCTGTTAGGGAATTTCCTCGGCTCTTGCCTTGGATAAGACTCTGCACTAAGCTCCTAGAGGCATAATCCCTGCCCCTAAGGCACTTACAGGTCAGAACAAGAGAGACATATCTGTAAGGACAGCAAGGAATTCATATAACACATGCTGGTAAGAAACACAGAGGGGATTATAATAAAAACACAGAGGTGGGAGAGTTCATTGTGCTCTGGTCCAGTTAAGAAAGGCTTCAAAGGGGAAGAACAGCTTCAACTGAATCTGCAGGACAGAAGGAACTTCATGGAGGAGGAGAGGAGGGGTGAGGATAACGCCAGGTGGGAAAACAGGCAATCTATGGAACGGTGGGGCTGGAGAAGAGGACTTGCATCCACCAGCACAGTTATCTACAGGCAATACTGCAGACACTCTCTGCCTACTCATTTCACTACCCAGTCTTTGAAAAGATAAAAAATAATGTCTTAGAAAAAGGGGTAGAGGTTACTTCTACATATGCTTTCCCTCATATCGGCACCTTGGGACAGGGATTATATGGATCTAATTCTCCTAAAATGAAATTCTAGGGTTGTATAAGCTTCCTAGGGCTGCCATAACAAAGTATCACAAAACGGATGGTTTAAAACAATAGGTATATATTCAGATGACTGAAAATCATTTTCTAATAAAGATACTTGCACCAGAATGTTTATTGCAGCCCAATTCATGATTGTCAAGTCACGGAAGCAGCCCAAGTGCCCATAGATCCATAAATGGATGGAGACTTCTTTTATGTTTACATGGATGGAGCTAGAAAATATTCTTCTTAGTAAAGTATCTCAAGAATGGAAGAAAAAATATCCAATGTACTCAGTACTATTATGAAACCAATATATAATCACCCACACTTGAAACTTTTATCATTTACAAATGATAAAACACAATTATAGCCCAGAAGGAAGGAGGGAAGAGAAGGATGGGGGGAGGCCAGGTGGAGGGAGGGGGACCTCCCTATTGTGGGACTTCACCTATTGTGCATATTGCAAGGGTACATGTCAACTATTAAAAGTGGAGTATAAATGTCTTAACACAACAATTAAGTAAGTTAGGTGAAGGCTATGTTAATCAGTTTGATGTAAGCACTCCAATTTGTATATAAAATCCACACATTGTACCTCATATAATGTACACAGTTATGATTTAATAAAAAACAGACAACCCCCCCTCCCCCCAAGAAATTTATCCTTTCATAGTTCTGGTGGCCAAAAGCCTGAAATCAAGGCACTGGCAAGACCACACTCCCTTTGCAACCTATAGGGGAGAATCCTTCCTTGCCTCTTCCCAGTTTCTGCTGGTTTCTGGCAATCCTTGGCATCCCTTGCCTGTGCATCTGCCATGCTTCAGTTTCTGCCTCCGTTGTCACATAGGTATCTCATCCTGTATGTTTTTCTCCAGTTCTTGTAAGGACACCAGTCATATCACATAGGAGTTCAGCCTGCTCCAGTATGAGGATCTTAATTAATTGGATCTGTAATAACCCCATCTCCAAATGAAGTCACATTCTGAGGTATAGGGGGTCATGAATTCAACATATTTTAGTGGGCACAAATTAAGCTGTCATAGGCATGAACAGAATGATCACACAACACAAGAAGGAGGGTTTCCACTAGAGAGGACAGGGCCAGTGAGATTTCATAGACCAGTTAGCTGCCTCAGAGATTGATCCTCCTAGATGCCCCTTCCTGCATTGACTTCTGTTTGGCTCCTTGAAGGAAGTAGTTTTAATTGAAACTGTAAGAGTAGTCTCATGCATCTCTGTGAAATTCTGGGATTGTGAGGCAATGCATTAAGCAGGAAAGCTGGAAGCAGGAGAAGGAGGGAGAAAAGGGTGGAAGAAGAGAGAGGGGAAGGAAATTTCCACATAGTTAGGAGTCTTATTTCACAGTACTCAAGAGTGTCATTAGTAGGAATCTGTGACCACTGAGCAGGATGGAGACTTTAGTAAGACTCTATTCTTGCATCACTCAAACCCCCATGAGATCTGGCCCAGCCACGTGGGAAGAATCTTGGGAAGAGTGCACTGTTTTTAGGAAAGAGACAATTTGAAAGAAAGTTAGCTGTCACTTGAGGACAAGAGTAAAAGACTTCTGCTACCAAACCAGATGACATAATCTCACACTGGTTCAACTGGAACCCAAAAGACAAGTTGCAAATCAGCCCTGACCGAAAGATGCCTTGTTGTCAGGATTTCCATGAAAAGGATGTGGTAAGAAAATTATCTGGAATAACTGCAAGCTTATATGTTGCAGTCATTCTAGAAAAATATCTGGTGGATAAAAAACCCAGTGTACTTCAGGCATGCCACAGAGCTTTTGGAAGTATCAGGGAGGCTTTGGAGGAAGGTCCCATAATTACTATGCAGATAAGCCTGAGAAAGACATGTTGTGTGTCTCATCCCCCAGGCACTGAGTTCCTCAAGCATCTCTGCTTTGCCTGCCATGATGGTTGGAGCATGATGGATCTCTAATTGCTCGCCAAATACACAAAGTCTAACCACAATAAAAATAAAGCAGCACATATACAGAAGGAAAAATGGTGAGAAAAATCAGTAAAGGGTAGCGTTTCATCTACCAACATAGATAACTATTAACCTTACCTTAAACATGTAATAAGAGTGAATAGAAAGACAGTACTAAATTAAAAGTCTACAAACAGACACAAGAACTCATTTGTAGGATAAAGATGGTATCTCAAATAGCTGGGGAAAGTAGGACTTCTTAATAAAAGGTGTTGGAACAACTGAAAAGCCATTTGGAAAAATAAAAAATTGGATCTGTAGTTCACACAGAATACCAGGAAAAACTCCAAAAGGGTTGCAGATCTCAATGTAAAAATGAACCTGTTCATTTTTCTGAGAAAACTTGGCTGAAATTCATCCTAGCTGTTGGAAAGCCTTTCTGTACTCAGTAGTCAGAAGAAATAAAGGAAAAGATCAATAAGACTATCCATGTATAAATGAGATCTTTCTTTGTGACAAAATATGCCACAGCAAAGTCAAAAGATAAATGACAAAGTGGGAGAAATTTTTGCAATGTTTATCAGCAAGGGACTAAGCATTAATAAAATGAATTATCAGCAACAACAAAACTCGTAGAAAAATGAGCAAAGTGCATGAACAGAAAATTCACAGGAAAGGAAAGGAAATAACCTTTAAACATATGAAAAAATTTTCAACCAGCCTTACAATAAAGAGAGATTCAGGTTAAGATTATACCGAGATATTTCTTACTTCCAGATTGAACACTCAAGAAGTTGAATGATACTTTTTGCTGACAGGGCTGTGGCGCATGTGGTACTTCATATGTTGCGGGAGGGAGTGCATAGTTGCTGCAGCCTGAATGGAAGGGAGTCAGCAATGTCTAACAAAATTACATATGCATGTATCCTTTGACCCAGCTTTGAGAAAGCCCCTAAAATACACCTCCACCAATACACAATGAGATTGCTCAAGGCCATTAATTGCAGGATTCCTTGCAATAGCAAAGAACTGGAAATACGAATGTCCATAAATGTGGATCTGGCTCACAAAGTAGTACTAAGGCATTAGTACACAATGGAGTACTCAGCAGCCATGTAAAAAAGAGTAGGAAGAGTTATCAATATGGTGTCCTCCTAGATACACTGCTAAGTAGAGAAAAGGTGCAAAACAATGGTATGGTATGCTAAATTTGAATATGAAATCAGAGGAAACAAGGATATGTGAAGGTCTGACAATTAAGTTCGTGAATTCATCCTAGAAAAAGTGGTTCATTGCCTCATTGCTGAATATTACTTCAGTCACCTTTGAAGTATTCCACTTGGGAAGTTATGCACCAATGCCAGTGACTAGTCCACACTTCAAAGCAATTGTGGAACTCTTTTTCTGGAATGACCATCAGAGCTGCCATCATATAAGGTCTGACAATTAAGTTTGCAAACTTGCCATCACGCACTTAACTTTGGCAGTGCTGTACAAACAACTTGGTAAGGTTTCATAATGTTGGTATATAAATGTCTCACAGCTGCCCTTGTGCTGATGGCATTCATTATTGTTATTGCCTGTTTTTGTATGTTGTGCGACAACAACTCTGATGGTCATTCCAGAAAAAGAGTTCAAAAATTGCTTTGAAGGGTGAACTAGGTGCTGGTGTCGGTGCATTAAAAGGAATATTTAAAAGGTGACCATAGTGATACTCAGCAATGAGTTACATAGCACTTTTTCTGTGATAAGTTCATGGACTCAATTGTCAGACCTCATATATGCACATATATAAATATATTACTTATGCATGTGTATAGGTATATGTCTATATGCATGAATGTTCTAGTTCTTTTGTAGAAAGAAACACTGCAAGGACAAAGAAAACAAGGTCACCTATAACAGATATGGCAAGGATGGCAGGCAGAGAGGTTAGGCTTTCTCTGGAAAAGCCTTTGTATATAGTTTTGATTTTTAACCATGAAAATATATTATACCTTGGAAAATACAAATTAATCAAAGCAAAAGAGGAAGAAAAAAATGAACACACTAAGTCTTTAAATAGCCATTTAGAAATCAGAGAGATTCTTGAGTTAAATTTTTTTCCAAAAACTGATAACTACCACACACCTTTGGCACCTAGCAAACTCTGGAAATAGTAATACTAACTGATAATGAAAGCCAAGCCCAGGTGCCCAAAGACAGCCTCATAGACAGCTTGGAAATCACCTGAGAAGCAGGATGGTAAAAACTACAATACTAAAAATAGGCAGCCTAGGGTTAAATCAGACACATGTGGCTCGCTGAGGAAGGATAAGCTTAAGAAAGTAAGCGATCTCTTGGGGAGTATTTCCTCCTCCATCAAGTACCTTCCACACCAGGCACTGTCAGGCTTAAATGAAATATTGCATAGTGTAGCATAAGGCCCACAGAAAACTGGTCGCATCCAACCTCACTGTAGGAGGGCCTACCAATCCAGGTGACCTATGGCGAAGGAAGGGGAGGGCCTCTGGAGGGAAGCAACATTTCTTCATGGTATCTGGCAGTGCAGTTTCCAGTCTCCCAGACTTTGCAAACACTGGAAATGGAGGGATCTCGCAGAAGGCAGGGAAAGGCATTTCCAGGGGGTGTTCTGTACAGGTTGGAGCCTGAGAACCTTGGTCCCAGGGCCCAGGATTTAAACTACTGTCCGCTTCCTTCTTCCTCTTCAACATGATTTCCCTTCTTCTCTGGAATTTTCCAGAAACTGCTGGGAAAGAGTTTAAATTCCTTTGTTTTATTTTTACCTTTGACTACGAAAAATAGTTCAATGTCTACAACAAGGGAAGGAATGAGCTTTGAAAAGTGCCTGCAGGAGACTTTAAAATCTCTGAACTCAGTGTGGATGTTCTTGAGGACTAGACTTGGGTATTATTTTTTCATGAATATAATCTTATCTCAGGAAGAGGAAGAGACACAGAGGCACTCCTCCAAAGGTCTGTGCCATGGAGGTACAAAGAATGGGTGGAGATGCAAAGAATGGGTGGACACGGGCAGGAAATAAGAGGCTGCCCTCTGGTTGTGGTTCCAAACTCACTTCCAGTAGATGTATGGATTCGGGTGTGACAATCAATTTATGAATCTGACTAGTTAAAGTAAAAAACTATCAACAAAATTATGATGTTTAGGTAAGACAGTTTTGAAACCAGATCCTGTCATTCATTCGTTCCGTTCATCAAATAAACATACAGTATGTGCCTATTTCGCCAGCTTGCATTCTAGTTGAGGAAGAGAAAACCATAGAAACCTGATTAAGGTAGCTGCAATGATTGAGAAGAGAACTAAAAAAACAAACCAAAAGAGACAGGAAGTATTTTAGGTTCTTAGGTTTGGAAGGAATCTTAGAGGTTATATCATGTTACCCTTCCTTTTGCAGATCAAAAAACTGAGGCCCAGAGCTGTCTTACCCAGAGCCATCCAGCTAATTAAGGGCAGAGCCAAGAATAAGCTTCCAGTCTCCTAATTCCAAGACTAGTGCTATTTCCATCACAGCCTACTGGTTCAGAGAACTCTCAAGTG
The DNA here is from genome assembly GCA_963574355.1 of Loris lydekkerianus. Classification (NCBI taxonomy): domain Eukaryota; kingdom Metazoa; phylum Chordata; class Mammalia; order Primates; family Lorisidae; genus Loris; species Loris lydekkerianus. Next base: position 28,875 of record CAUYPK010041648.1, read on the forward strand.
TGTGAAAGAGAGAAAAAAGGCTAGAAAATATTTATTTATCTGGTTAAATATTTATTTCTTTCTATTTATGAATTGATGACTTCATTTTCCTCCTTAAAATTTTGGAAGCAGAGACTTGTTGGAGGGCAGGTGCCTGGTGGGTGGGGGAAAATGTATTTAATTAATCATCATAATTCACTCACAAACACAGACCTCTTGGGATGACATCCATTAAGATCCTGGAGGAAGGCTTCAGCATGCTTCACTGCACTAATGAAAGATGAGTCACCTTACTATCTCACATTTTGGTTTCCTTGTCAAAATATGTCCCCTTGAATAAAAAGATCTAGCTAGCGTGCCTGAACTTGGATTCACTCAGTCTCTATAGCAACCACCGCACATCTCCACAAGTCATAGGAAAAGGGCACTTGACATCTTGAAGCACAATAGACAGACCTTTATACCATAGCCATTCTTCTCTCCGCTGGAAGATAGAATGAGGGGAGAGGACGCCATCTAACACACATTGCCGAGCTGTGGAATCAAAGCCTTTCTACACCCGGCTGAATGCTTTAAGCTGTTGTTGGGTTCAAGAGTCATTCAGGAACAGTGCTACTTACAAGTGACAACAACTTCAGCTTGCTCTCTGATACTCTTTTCAACTACCCTTCCCCAAGCCTGAGCAGAGTTGGAACCAGTTGTAATTTACATGTCCCTGAAACTGGTCTGGCTGCATAAGCAGACAATACAAATGAACAGTGGCTTAAACACATAAGGTTTTATTCCTTTCACATACAAAGTCTGGGGGAAGGCAGCCCAGTGCATTTATGGCCACTTGACAAAGCCTTCATGGAAGCAAGACTCCTTTCAGTAAACGACTCACATCTTCACGGTCCATAAGCCTCATAGCCCCATTCCAGGTGGAAGAGAAGGGATGGATGATACAGGAGGAGTGATGGATGTGCCACACGAGTTTGTACTAGCACCTTACTGACCAACACTTAATGACTTGGTTACACCTGGTTGCTGGGGAGGTAAGGAAATGCGGTTTTAATTCTCATTTAAAAAGCAGAGGTTCTACTGGCAGGATGGAGGGGAATGTGGATACTTAGCTACCTGCTAACCTTGGCATGATATGTAATCTAGCTCCCTTGAAGAGCTGCACTACCTCTCCATGCCTCTCTCAGTCCAAACTATAGCTCCATTTTGGTTCCTAGCTCTGGCCCATAAACCTACTGGTTGACACAATCCTCTTATAATTATGGACTGATGATCCTATGATTACAACATTTGGTGGAGAGGTTGCCCTTCAGTGCAGAAGAAGTTGTATACTGAAGTTATATGACAGAAAGATCCGGGGACCTTAATGGCGCGACTTGATGCTGGCTAGAACTACGGGAAGACGTATTCCTTGGTGGCTGTGGGGTCCTGGTCGCTCAACCTTGTAAGGAGCAGCACATTCAGGCTGAGGCATGGCTGGACCCTGAACCACAGGAATGCCGACTCTGCCTCTGGGGGCATGCTGACTGGTAGAGCCAAAGAGACTAAGCTGGGTGCCAGCTGTTGAGGGTAGGGGGAGGCTGAGAAGCTGGAGCCAGCTCCTGGAGGCTTCAGCAGCCCCCAGGCTCAGGTGCATGGGAGGGTGGGTTCGGGTATAGCATTTTCTGCTGGGTTATTGATGAGATAACCCTCCTTGTCTCTTCCCAGGAGTATAGAGGTCATCTTTCCAGGCAGTTTGGGTTTCCCACTTCTGGAAGGAAGGCCAAGCAGAACAACTTAGATTCAATGTCACTTTTAGACACTGAAGATTCAAAAGAGAATTCTGAACTCCAGCAGATAAAATAGGTTGCTAGGAAGGGATTTTGTGTGTCAATGCTTGGGTATTAAAAGTAAATGTTTCTGCCATAAGCCACATATTTGGGGGAAATCACTTGATCATAAGAATATAAGAGCCAATTTTCTTAGCCCTGAAATTTTTATTCTATCTGGGGACAAGAAGGGGAGTCAGGGAAGAGGTCACTAGGCAGAGGCAGTGATGGTAATCTGCACCCCATTGCCTCAGACTCATTCTTGAAGTCAGAGTGCTGTGAAACCCCCAGACTGGATTGGGGATTTTGTGCTTTGAATTTCCCTTGGGGCTCTGAGTGGTAGCAAAGACCCCTGGTGTCTCCTGCTTTGTGGGATGCCTAGGGGATGGGCCTGGCATATTTTCACATAAATTCTATGCAGACCACCAGGAGACCAGAGGGACCAGAAGGAGACCAGAAAGCCCGCTTCAAAATATTCCATCTTTATCCTAGCCTGGCATAAGGATTTGAACTGAAGGCTGTTGAGAAACAACGGATGCAGGAAAAGCTCCCCACCCTTTCCCTTACTGCCTAAAAGCAGAGTCTAAGTTTTCCTTTGCAAATGTGTGCCCTCTCCCAGAGGAGAGGATTCTAGGGATGGTATCCACTTAAATCCGCATAAACAAACATTACTGAAATAAGCCTCATCTTTCATTAGTTTCCTCCCATATATTTACCTTCCCATAATTTGTCATTCTTGGAGGCCCAAACCCTCTCCCTTTACCTTGTCATCTCTCTGCAAATGTGTCGCTCTTTGTGAAAACGGTGTATAAGCTCTCAGGGTGTCATAGCTTCTTTGGGTTTTCACCTTCTTTTCTTCCATGTATATGTTAAGAAAAATAAAATACTAACATCAAATAAAAATTAGTATGACCTTTTTTCTGCTAGTCTGCCTTTTGTCAGTTTAATTTGCAGGGCCCAAGTCACTGAACTTAAGAGGGTAGAGGAAGAAGTTTTTCCCTCCCCTAGAGGCACAAGGGTAGCAGGGGTTTCTCAAGGGAGTGAGAAAGGCAAGAGCTTGAGTGACAGAGGACAGAGTACAGTGCAGCAGGGGAAAGGGGCTGACACGTCTGGCATACACACAGGCAGGTGGGTGGGGCCAGCTGACTCCCTCAGTGCCTTGACTTTTCATAAACTTCCCAGAATTTACATGGCACCCTGAGGAGAGAGGGAAACACATTTTGAATGAACAGAGTTTGGAACAGAAGTGACTGAGAAAACTCTGAATTAACCAAATCAAGTCATTTCTGCCAGCAGGAAGCCTCAAGTTCAAGACAAAAACTAAGTTCAGTTGTGGTGAAACAAAGAATGCTCTATATTTGGCACTCTTCAGCTGATGGCAAGAGTAATTTGAACTCGCTACAAAATTGTATATCAACAAAATTGTATATCCACACTGAAATGTTATAGAATTTATATTAATAAAAATATATATTAAATCTTTTATATTAAATTCTATAGCATCATTACTGCTTCCTCCCTTTTTTGATACCTCATATGGGGAGGAGCCAAATACCTGAGAGTTTCCTCTACTCCCTACACAAGCTGGAATGTTTGAATATGACTTTCCCAGCAGCCATATTTTGTAACCATATTTTGAGGCCATCCACAAAACTGTATACTTACACATCACTATTTTTAAGAAATATGAATGTTTGACTTCCATTTAGTAGGAACTCTGGGAAAACTTAATTTACTCAAAGGGAAAAATGATTTGTGGGTCACATTAAGTGTGTCCAAGCTATAAGAATTCCAATTCACATACAAGAGCCCATTGTTTCTATGGTAAGAATTGAATTATGTTAGACAAAGATCTGAGAACTGTTGCAAAATTCCCAATGGATGCTAAAAATAGATAGGATACTGTGGTTCCATTATCTGGCGCAGGGGTGAGGAGGCAAAAAAACAAAAATCTAGCAAAGAGCCACTCATAATCAATATTTATTCAAATAAATAACAACTCAATGTAGTGAATTTATACAAAGATGGAGGGAAAAGATAGAAATCATTTTCTATATTGGCTGTTAAGATAAAGAATAGAACATAAAACTCTATTCAACAAATGCAACAAAAACTAAAACCATATGCTGTAAAATTTTGATTATCTGGAGCTCTTTGGAAAGGAGTGGTAGCTGATTTTTCTATATTGCTCAGGATTTATATCTTTGAGCAATGATTTTTTTAAGATGTTAAATGGAAAGCTCTCTAAAATAGATCACACTCTTCCAAACATTCTTGAACATATTATGAAGAACACAATTTAACCTCTTCCTGACTTGAAGTCTCTATGAATTCATACCAACACCATTTTTTCTAGAGTTCTGTGTTAATACAGCAATGCCCTCAGTATCAGCTTAGGTGCATGGAGCTATTACCCTCTTTAAGAGTCCCATATTTCTGTGTGTCTGTGTCCTCTGTTTCTGCCTGCCTGTCACTTCTCACTGATGCTATATGTCTGTCCCTCACTCCCTTATGTCTGTTAGCCTTTGCAAAGTCAGGTCTAAGTTTGCTAAAGCTACTTAGAAACTAAGAGTAAATTGATTCTGAATGAATGTCAATTGATTCTGACTGTTCAAGAGGAATGGATATGAGCCTTAGTAATTGAACTTTGTAAGGTATACAGAGGTTATTTGGAGACTTGTTTATTTTTTGCTCTGCTGGTTCTGGGCTCTGCTTTCTTATCAATTGATGTATAATGTGATATAGCTTTTTATAAATCATAAAGTGTTATATGACTATACAGCAGTGGACATATCTTTAGGGATCTGTGTGTAACCTGCATTTCCCAGCTAGGCAGCCATGCCCAGCTTCAGCCTGATGGCACATGTCCATTGACTGGTTGTCTTTATTAAGTGACCAGGCAAATATATGGAGTTGGCACCTATTGTATAGGAAGATACTATACCTGGAGCTTGGATTTTACAGATAGGAGTCACAGTTGGCTAATTTTTACAACAAGGATTACAGGACATCTTGGCCACTAGGCTGTTTCAAGCACTGAGCTTGCTGGAAAGGTTGGAGTATGCATCCAGGCAGGACTCTGCAATCTCCTTGGAGACTGGTGGGGCCTGCACACCTGCAACCCCTTAGGCCAGTATCTTTCTGCCCCAAGCAGCCTTAATGGTTTAACCCAGTTTGCTGTACAAATATCATTTTCTGTGTATGTCATGGCATGAAAAATGCTGAGAAGGCCTGATGTTAAGTGGTTATATACTGAATTGCAAGTTGCTGTGTTTAGGGGTACGAATACCTTATGCATTCCCTACTATGCTATCTCTTGGCATGCATTGCTGAGAATGCATTTCTTTTTTGTTTTGTTACAATAAATAGAGACATTTATATTTAAGAGTTCATTCTTACTAAGCCAATGAATGATCCAGTCTTCTATGAGATAACTGAGCTAGTCTTAATATACAAATGTTTTCTAAAAGTTAAATTTATTCATTCAGCATGTATTTATTGAGCATAGCCACTGTGGTAAACTCTGGGGACACAGAATAAAATAGGACCCATATTTCAGTGAACTTAAGAGGGAAATAGTTGGGCACACAAATAATCACAATACTATGTGATGAAGGGAAGTCCTACACAATTCTGACCTTCATAAGGGTACACCTGCCTTGTCCTTTATCTTGACAAGATACTCAGACTCACTAAATATTTCATGATGTGTTTGAGTTTGTGTCATAATTCTATGTTGTACAACAGCTTATTATGTGAAGGGGGAATCATGGGTTCATCAAATTGCTGGTCCTCACATCAAGTCTGTGACCGCTAGTGTAAGGCTCCCAAAGCCACATGATGTCTGACACATTTTAACCCAGAGCAGAAAAGCAAGTTAATGCTGGCTCAGGCCACACCACTATAATGGACAAGAGGTCAGAGAGGAAGCTGGGCAGAGCAGTTTTCCTCTGAGTCAAGCACCTAAGGTATGTGGGTTATTTTTATTTTCCCTTCCACAGAACAAAAGGTTTGTTAAGCCTGAAAACTTTCCACTCTGAATGAAGTTGAGATTTTTATTGGGAAAGGTCGAGAATGAGACAGATTGGGATTTTTAAAACCCAATAACCCAATCAGTCTTTAAAAAAATTTTTTTGGTCAAATACAATGATGATGACTGTGGCCTATGAGAATGAAAGGAAACCAAGCAAGTAAACAAAGCCATGTTTAATGGTGGAGGCATAATTGCTTTGTTTTTTAAAAATACAGGAGTATTTTGAGCTTTGAAAGGAAATGTATTTATACACAATTTGAAGATTGTAGTTTCCTTCCTAAACAAAATGATTGAAGATTTCATTCTGGTAAAATCCAAGAGGGCTCTGTTCTCTGAGTACCTAAAGTCTTTAGAGTTAACCCAGTTTGGGTTTACCCTTTCTATTCAATAACCACAACTAACATTAAATGAGTATTTGTCAGGTACTGTGCCATTGTTTGCATAAATTATCTCTTATTAATCTGAAATACAGAATATTATTTGTGAGTCAAATTTTATGTTGCTTTAATATTTCTCACAAAGATGTTTTGTTGCATGATAAAATATTATAGAGATACAATAGAAAGAAAATAGGATATCCCAATGCAATATGTGTTTTTGCTGTTGTCCTTTTAGCAAGATTACTTTTGAGAACATGCTTATTACTCTTCCAAGATCATATTTAGAGTTTACATAATCCAAGAATTGTGATTATCAATTCAGATTCTACTTTGTACTTTATAGAACCCAATAATGTACCTACAAGGAACTCAGGTTTCCCATGTTAAGAAAAAATGTGACTTTGGCTGTAAGGAGGTCTCATAATGCAAAGATTTTTAGTCACTTTGAGCAACATATTTTAGTTTTGCCAAGAGAGCTTCAAAGTAGTGACTCTGGAATATCTGAACTGCAAGAAATCCTGGATTAGTAAATATTCCACCCATTCAAGCAAGTCACAGAAGTTGTATTAAAAACAGGAAGGCGGGGGGCAGAGACAAGATGGCTGACTGAAGCCAGCTTTCCACAGAGGCTCCCATCCAGAAGGAGAGTTAAAGGAAAGAAATTTAGCAAGTAACATGGTGGATTAGAGCTGCACCAAGAGAGAAGGTTGAAGAACGCACATTAACCCTGCTGAGGCAAGCTGAGACCCGAAGGATACAAACAAAAGATATAAAACACATCACCAAGTGGACGGGAGTCCCCTCCCCCATGAGAATGGCTCGGAGTGCCCCACAAACAAACAGGCAGAGTTCTAAGGCCCTCCCACTACACTCCCTGGGAGAGACTCTCTAAAAACTGGACCTACCTCCCCTACTAGGGTGCCACGGCGTTTTCCTGCCAGGAATAAAACTGTGTAAAACTGTATATATTCTCTACTTGCAATTCTGAGCTCCCAGCACTCCCCTCTACTCTCACTCTGAGGTTTGGAGGCCTGTCCCCCAGGAGTTCAGATTCTTGGGTGATTTCTCGAGGGGTGTGGGCAGGGCCTAGACTGCAACTGGTCAGTGCTGATTCTGGGGCACGGGAGTGAGGAGAGGATAGTTGGCTGAGAGGGAACCACACCAGAGCTGCGGTGCCCCGAGGCACAGAACAGCAGCCATTTTTGGCAACAATAGGGCTCACTCCTGGATATTCTGAAGCCACACCCCCTGTCTCCATGGGCAACCAGAGGAGGCCAGGCATCTTCTCAGGTGGCAACCACCATGGAACAGATCTGGGATGGAAACACAGGCCCTGTGAGTAAAGGGTTTGCCTGAGGTGATAACAGCCTGGGTGGAGTGTGGGGACTAGAAAATGCATGCATAGAGCTGGGAAATTTCCAGGGTGGGGCAGACCCAGAGGACTGCTTTACTGAGCCTAAGATGCATCCGGCCCTCAGGGGATCATCAGCCTATCGACAAAAGAAAGCAGGAGGCTAGGACTGACAGCTAACTGAATACAAGCCTGCAGGAGCAAAGACAGGGCCTTAGGTGCAGGCTCTGGGAACTCAAAACAGCTTCTCCTTTGCAGGGGAATTTAGCAGGGACAGAAACAAATTCCTGCAAAGTTGTTCTGTTCTGTTCTGTCAGTAACATCAATCAAGGGTGGGGCTGGAACTGAGTGAATACCCCCCAGCCTCCATCAAGCACCTGAGTTTATAGGGCCTCACCTTCCCCTGCTGGATAGAGGCAGAGCATAGCAGCCTGGCTGAGCAGATATAGATTTCCTTTGGATTCATGCAGGTGCAAAACCCTGGAGTATCTGTTCACTAGAGGCAACTGGGTCACAGCCCTGTGGGGCTATCAGTGACTGGGTGTGACAGAGGTGCAAGGTGGGGAAGGAGGCATCAACCTCCCCAGACTAATCTATTTGCTGGGTGGGTCCTCCTGACTTCATGAAGCACCGAAGCAAGTCATACCTGAGTTGTCAACAGACCCCTGCAATCCAGTTGCCAGAGACCTTTTAAACTCTCCCACCTGGGACAGGTGCTGACTGCGACAATTGATTTGAACCTTTTGAACTGAGCCAATCTCCCGATAACTATTCAAGTGGTGCCCTGGGTGTGTGGTTGTAGGAAGGTATGATTTTCCTTTTCCAATTGTTGCCTGTGGGGGGCGGGGTGACTTAATTGCTGGTATTTCTCCACAGCTGAGACTTCAACCCACAATAACTGTTTCACTAGGGGCAAACAGAGATCAGCTGAAAACAAGACAGAACCACTTACCCCACCACACCAAACAGGTTCCCACTTTCTCAGGCCATAGCATTGTAGGGGTCCTCGAAAAAGCTCCAGGGGAAAAATCAAGCAGTGTAAAATAATCATGGGGTGGAATCAGCAGAAAAACTCTGGTAACATGAATAACTAGAATAGATCAACCCCCGTCCCCCAAGGAAAGATATGGCAGATGTAACTGAAGATCCCATTCATAAACAGCTGGCCAAGATGTCAGAAATCAAATTCAGAATTTGGATTGCAAACAAGATTAATAGAATGGAGGAAAATTTGAAATCAGAAATTCAAGGAGCAATTCAAAAGTCAGAATTAGAAATTCGAGGAGAAATTGAAAAGTTGCCTCAAGGATTCAATGAATTTAGACAAAACCACCAAAGATTATGACACACTGAGCAAGAATTTAGACAAAACCACCAAAGATTTTGACACACTGAGCAAGAATTTTCAGCCCTCAAAGATCTGAAAAATACAGTAGAATCCTTCAGTAACAGAGTGGAGTAAACAGAAGAAAGGAGTTCTGATATTGAAGACAAAGCCTTTAAATGCTCCCAAACTCTCAAAGAGGAAGAGAAATGGAGAGTAAAAATGGATCATTCTCTCAGAGAGCTCTGGGATAATTTGAAGAAGGCTAATATCCACCTCATTGGAATCCCTGAAAGTGATGAAGTGGCCTCACAAAGCACAGAGGCCCTTCTCCATAAAATTATGAAAGAGAATTTTCCAGACATGCCATGAGATTCTGAAATTCAGATAGCAGACAGTTTCAGAACCCCAGAATGACTCCATCTGAATAAGACATCCCCCAGGCATATCATAATTAACTTCAGTAAAGTTAATATGAAGGAGAAAATTTTGAAAGCAGCCAGACGTAAGAAAACCATTACCTACAAAGGGAAGAATATTAGAATGACTGCAGATCCCTCTGTTGAAACTTTTCAAGCCAGAAGAGGGTGGTCATCGACTTTTAATCTCCTACAGCAAAATAACTTTCAACCCTGGATCCTGTATCTAGCTAAACTGAGTTTCATTTATGATGGAGAAATTAAATACTTTAATGACATTGACATGTTGAAGAAATTTGCCATAACCAAACCAACTCTTCAGGATTATCTCAGACTTATCCTCCATAATGACATGCCCAATCTTCTACCACAAAAACAAACTCACTCAGAAACTCTTGATCAAATTCCAACTTCCACAGATGCAAAAGGATTAAAAATGTCCACTGGACTTTTGAAAAACTTGACACCCCAAATTTTACCAGACTTATCAATATTCTCCACTAATGTGAATGGATAAACTGTCCTCTAAAGAGGCACAGGTTGGCTGACTGGATACAAAACTCAGGCCAGATATTTGCTGCATACAAGAGGCACATCTTACCTTAGAAGATAAATATGGACTCAGGGTGAAAGGATGGTTGTCCATATTTCAGGCAAATGGTAATCAGAAAAAAGCAGGTGTTGCAATTCTATTTGCAGA